>WBNQ01028389.1:1938-14829 GCA_013401375.1 Spizella passerina | reverse complement strand
TGTGGTAAGAACTGCTTGTCCTCTCTGCACAATTTTAAACTCGGTCACTTGGCAAGAACTTTCTCTCCTCTCTGATAAAAAGTATTTAATTATCATCAACTTTTTCTTCATAAGGAGGCAAAGTGCTAGGATTATCTGTTTCAGGATTTTGTCTGCCTTCTTGTTGTCATGAATGCAAAAGTTATATAATCTCTCTAAAATTTCATTTGCTAAAAGAACCCCACAGTTTTGTCTGCAAGTATTAAAAGTAAACCCTCTCCTGAGGAAAAGTCTGAGGTTAAACTGCAGGTTATATTCACAATTTTGTNCTGAATTAAATCAGTTCTATGCTTCTAGAAGAGTAAATTAGTTTAGTTACTATATTACCCAGGGAAAGAATGTAGCATATGTTATACTAGATCATCCGGTCTGTGAATACAAAACATGGATACAGCTAAACCTAACACCCTCTTATACCCCATTACAAAAAAAACTGCCAAAAAACAAAAACCACCAAAAAACCTCTAACTTTGAAGTAGAAAGAGAAAGATGTTTGCTTTCCTTTTAAAATGAAGGATATTTTTCCTTTTCAAATGAATTTTATACTTACACTTCAAATTTTCTCTCCAAGTTATTGCCATGAGTCTCCTTATTTGTTACTACTTACTAAAATATTGAGTTGTGATATACTCATTTCTTGTACCTGAAGCTATTCTACTTCTTTTTCTGCTCGCGTATAAGTTAGTGTGGATAACAGTGTCAACCTGAGATGGTTCTTTTATCCTACTGGCCAGTATACTTATTGAATTAAAAAGCCAATCCCATACCAGCTGCGTATACCTGCTGTGCTTTTAACAGCATGCTTTATCTGAGCTTTATAATCCTTCTCTAATAAGCTTGACAGAAAGAGATGTTAACAAAGTAAAACATGTGGGGCCAAAACTACTCATTAAAATATTTTCTGATTATTGCCCACCTGTAGACATAATTAAAACTAATTATTACAAAATATCCTAATATCAGTATCAATACGCCTTTCTGCATTTTTGCTCTGGACACAGATCAATAGTAAATACCAAATTAGCAATCACTAAGTTTGTATTTTTGCTTGCTGAGGGATTCATTGCAACAACATTCTTAATTCCACAGAAGGGCTCTGTAGCTTTCTTTCACAGTCAGCCTGTTCATGAACCTTTTTTAACTGTCACCTGAAGTTTCCCCAAGGAAAACACAAATCTCATCATTCCTAAAACAATTCTGTTGCCTCAGGGTGTAAAAAAATTACCTATATCCCTGATTCTCCTGTCAGCACTGCTAACAGTGCATTCGTTTGCAACTTTGAGACAGCCTAAGCTTTGTTCTCATGTCAGACATTTAGAACACAAGTTCCCATTGGTCTTATCACCAGTTCAGCTGAATTATTGTTAATTGAATTCTTGGTAGGTGTTTCGGAGGACGGTAGAGGCTGGCTTCTTTACTAGAAGCCTTACAGCCACTTCAGGGTCAGCTGAAGCAGCACTACCTCTGAAGAACTCACTTTCTGCAGTAGCTATATACACAAGGCTTCAGAAAGTCTATATCTGGTACTAAGTTCAAGAAAGCATTTAATTAGATTCAGCAACAAATATTTAATTTTTTTTTGTGCTGTTTTAAGATACAGTTGACTTGCACTGTAGATAAAATTCTGCATTAAAGGCAAGTGCCTGAGTAAGCAGGAGAGGAATGTAGACAGACACTAGGATGTTTCCCAATTGCTACCACAATATGCAGCTGAGATTAAAACTGATCATTTCAAGATTCTCCAGAGTAGCAATGCCTAAGAGGTCCCCTCACGGAGTGAAGATAAGGTCCTGCTTTCTCTTGTACAAATCTTATTAGGAAGCCCACTTTGCCACACTATTCATCATCTTGATGGAAATGACTTTTCTGTCTGCTCTGTGTAAGAACAAAATCAGGGCACATGCAGACAGAGGGGAGAAAAAACAATATAAGACAGCAACTTAAAATGTCATTTGCTCTATCCCAGTATGTGAAGAAAAACGACTAAACACTCTGTTTTAAATTTTAGAGTGTCCGACTAGCATTACCTAATTAACTCAAGCACAGTGTTCTACCTGGACTTCTTCCTAAGCTGATAATAGGCTTGCCTCCTGTGTTCTATGTCTTTCCTCCACTGCAGGCTGCATTAAAAACAGAGTGACTGCAACCTTTTTAACCTGTGAAACTAAAGATAAAAGATATCATATGGGAGTGCACATTTTATTGATCTTGTACAGATTACCATATAATTATTATAAATGTGTATAGAAGGACTACATAATTTTTTCCTCTCAGGTTTCGGTTTTTTTACAATCATGTAATTGGTTATGTTTACAGATAAGTAGAATGCAATGGAAGTCAAGTATGGAAGGAACATCAAAGGTTGAGGTTTTCTCCTCAAAACAAATTGTCTACTTTTAACTCTATTATAAGGAATAAATAAAACATTATCAGGAGTTATTGTGAAACCGACTGTGGCAAGTCACATGGCAAGTATGCTATTTTTTCTTGTTGTGAGAAACAAAGCCCACTCCTCAGTTAAAATTTAAAGAAAATTTAATACGGGAAAACAGGGTACAAAGTCAACAAAGCAAAAGGAACAGCTACAGCCAGAGGTACAGTAGTTGACACAGCAACATCCCTTATACACCCTGGGAATTGCATCCCCTAACTAAGTATTCATAAATGGTCATACATATTCAAACATTTTAACATAGTTCCTCCTTCATCCTACCTTTTTAAAGCATGTGCAGTGGTCTTAGTGGTGGGCATTTGTTACTTTTTGGTACATTCGACAAGTTTTGATTCATTGGTTTGTTAACATTACAACAACTCTTCGCCAACATTGGTATCGCAACACAACATTCGCATTGAAAGAACTATGAAATTTAGCAAAACTTCTCTTACAAAAGTCAGCACTATAAAACACATAGTATTCACTCTAACAAATGCAAAAGCTAACACTGTAACATATTTATCACACTTGACACCAGTGTAATTACATTCTCTGCCATGGCATATCTTGTATTTATATATAATTTAGAAAAACAGTGACAGATAACATATCTATCTAATTCTTCAAGTGTAAAGGACTGAACTGCAGTGGAGAAAAAAAAAAGTTTCATAAGCAATGCCAGAGGATAGAGGACCTTCTAAACCATTTTTTACATTTCTTATAGGCACCACCAAACTTTTGAAATCATGGAACACGTAATAGGCTGTTGGGGGTTAGGTTTCTTTCATTTTGTTCCTTTATACTTAAGGAATATTTTCCATTAAGTTGCTAGGAGACACTAATGACTGGAGTACTCAAAAAAAAAAAACAAAAGTGGCCAAGCTCAGGGGAGGAGGGCATCTGATTGCACTTCTCTTATCTGGGAGTTTCTGAGAATTAGGCAGGTAAAGGACGGGGCTGGAGCAGCTGCTCCCTCTCTTGGCTGTGGAAGAGGGAAGGGAAGTTCCGGGAAGGGAAGGGAAGTTCCAGGAAGGGAAGATCCGGGAAGGGAAGTTCCGGGAAGGGAAGTTCCGGGAAGGGAAGTTAAGGGAAGATCCGGGAAGGGAAGGGAAGGGAAGGGAAGGGAAGGGAAGGGAAGGGAAGGGAAGGGAAGGGAAAAGGGAAGGGAGTTCGCTGCTGCCACCAGAGCCCAGCCCGGAGCTGCTTCTGCCGTGGGGTGAGCCTCTGCTCGTGAGAGCAGCCACTGAGACCTTAATATCACCTCCCTCACTACAAGAGGGACCCATCCCCGACTGCTGGGGTGCCCGGGATCCTGAGCTCGCCTCTCCCCGCTGGGAGCCAGGCCGCCCCTGCCCTGCCCCTACCGCTTCTTCAGCACTGCTCTGACTTTTCGCTGCTCTGCACCCCACATCCCCTGCCTGCCGAGACTCCTGCCGTCCCGGCTTGGTGCTCCTCAGAGTCCTGCTGGGGCACTGGGACCGGCTGCCCCAGCGCTGGGAGGCGAAGCCTCTCCTCCCTCCCTTCCCGGCCGGGCCGCGCCGCCATCACCGCGCGCTGCCCAGCCCGCGCCACAGCGCCCCCTGCAGACGCGGGGAATCACCGCACCCGCCCCGCCCCGGGAGCAGCAGCGCCCCTGCCGGCCGTGCCCGGAACTGTAGCGCAGGGACTGGGCTGGACCCGGGCCCTGTTTGGTGTCGGTGCCGCAGCCGTGGGTGCTTGTTTGCTTTATCGTACACACCAGTAAAAAATGTTATTCCTGTCCTCATCTCTTTGCCTGAGACCCCCTTAAGTTCAAAAATGATAATAATTTGGAAGGAAGGGGTTTACATTTTCTATTCCAAGGGAGGCTCCTGCCTTCCTTAGCAGACCCCGTGTTTCAAACCAAGCTTCAAACAATTAAGACATAATAATAGATACTGCTGTAAATTAGTGCAACTGTGGAACGAAGTTGCTGTGAGGAGCTGCATAATGGATAATTATTTGCGGTAAGAAACCAGACCTAATCTGAAATAGTCATTATTGTCTACATTTTAAAAGTATATGAAAACAAACTTGAATTGTAAAAACACAAGGAAGTCGGTCTTCATAATAAACCAGGAATGGTGTCCATTCACTTTTTACAGAAAGAACAGTTTGCAATCTTCCAGGTATGTAATTTAAAATATTAATATAAAATATATATTAGAGAATTTCTGTCTTGTTTATTAAGTTTCTTTGGATAACTTGAATTTTTTCACCCTTATTTCATGGTATAAAATTTTTAATTACTTTTTAGATAAATTTTTCATTCTCCGCTGGAAAAAAAGTGTGCCCATGTGCTTATGACCGCAACTCAAGATCAGCATTTAAATTGTTATGTTCTCAGATGGACTGGAATGATTTTATTGAAGTATGATAATTTTCAGATTCCAGCTCTTACCTCTCCACATGTTGCCTCAAAAATTAAGTGGGCTTAGGGTTAGGGTTAGGGTTAGGGTTAGGGCTTAAACTGCAGTATCACAGGCAAAAATCCTGTACTCACTGTGGCACATCAGTGTTTGCCCCAGAAGACGACTGGCAATCGTAGTGACTAGTCACACTGCACTGCTGCATGCTCCATTTTTCACGAACTTAAACTTGTCACAGATTAACAGTTGAACAACATTTGACCACACTGATCCAAGAGCTTTTGACACATCTTTGAAACAGAAAGATGTGACCATACAAGAACTGAAAGAAGTCAAATTTCTCAAGCTGAGAGAACTGTGGGCAGTCAGGGGAGAGAACCCTCTAAAGGTTTTCTAGCCAGTTATGAGCTTTACAACTTATTGGTGTATGATTTTTCCCCCCCCAAATTTCTTTATTGTATTTAAATCTGATCCATAAAAATACAGAATGTTTTATCATAGCCTTGGCATAAGACATGTTTTAGGTACACAACTACTCATAATATCACCAGTTTGTCTAAGTGTTTGCCTAACACTTAGGCCAGTTTCATCAATATTAAACTCTGGTGAGACTGTTTTTAAGTTAATGTCTTTTGATAAAGTGTTATATAAAGCTTGACATATTCTTTCCCATGATAGACATGCTGTCTATGCTTTAATTTTTTTTCTCATGCTACATTAAAATCCTGTTTCTTTATTAATCAATTTATAAATGCTTTAGATTTTAGTTTCCACATTCTAATTTATATAAAATCTCTTATCATAAAATTGTAGAACAGTGTTGGAATGCAAGCCTATCTGAGGTCCTAAGAGAGAGAAATGAATGAAGGGGTTGAATTAAAGCCTTTAGAAAAATTAAGATATATTAAGCCTCATAGATATGAATTAGAAGGGTAGGTTTAAGTTTTAAGTAAGTTGAAGTATAAGTTATAGTTTTAAGTGAGCAGAAATACATTTTAAGAGCCTTAAGAAATTGTGCTAGCTAGTAAAGACCCTAAGGCCTAGTTTAAATTTCAGTAACTTGGCTCCAGACATAACAAAAACCATAGCAGAAATTTGTTGTGTCTCTGGAATAGATAGAACTATTCACATAAATAGATAAACTTATATAGGTAAATTTTAACTAAGAAAACAAACACTATATTTGTGTATATAGATAATATTATCCACGTAGTCTTTTAGGTAAGTAGTCAAGTACTTGGTCAGAAGTCACTGTCAGGTGGAACAGAGTGACTCAGATGGATCTCCCAAATCAACGTGGAGCTGTCCTGGTCTCAGACTGCAGTGAGTGCAGTGGTTGTCACTGATGATGGAGGACAGCAAAGACAATTCCTGTTTCGGTGTGAGCAGGTGGTCAATCTACCGAACTTGATGCCAGAGCTCAGAAACGTCAAGCAAATGTGAGAGAAATGGTTCAGTGATGGGAACTGTAATGGGCATGGCCTTGCGAAGGACCTCCAGTGACTGATAGAGCTGCAGGAAGCAGTCAGAGGACAAAAATACCATGGAGGCTGAGAGGGAGAGCTGGTTCTGGGCCCAATGATAGGGGAACCATATCCCACTGAGGAAAAGCTAAAAATTTATCCCTTGGAACACATGGAAAGGAGGGAGAGCATTAACACAGGGGATTGGGAAGAAGGGGGGGAAAAAACCAAACAAAAACACAAAAGGAAGAGGAAAGGAACTAATTAAAGGAAGGGGCTTTCTCAAAAAAGATTTGAATTTCCACTAAGCTGGACATCCCCACCCAGAGCCACATTGTAGCTCTGCAGGCTAATGAGACAACATCCATCATACTGGAAGAACAGCCTGAGAAAATTACAGCAGTCCAATCTACTCCACAAATACTGAAATTAACAATTAGTTCAAACCACAAAAGGCAGTGGATGGTAGTAGTGGATGCCTCTACTTTTAGAGGCACAGAGGCGCTCATCTGTTGGCCTGACGCACCTTCAAGAAAAGTGTTCTGCCTTCCAGGAACCTGGATCAGGGATGTTACTGAGAAGCTGTTAAGCCTAGTAAAACCCACTGACTGTTACCACTATTAGTTTTTCATGTGGGAACAGGGGATACAGCCAGTAGCAGTCTGAGAAACACTGAGACTACAGAGCCCTGGGAGATGTTGGTAAAAGGCTCTGGGGCTCAAGTAATTTTTTTGTCAATCCTCCAAGTCATAGGAGAGGAAATTACCAGCCAAATCTGACAACAGATGGTTAGAGCAATGGTGGTAGTCAAGATTTCAGTCACTCACACCACGAAACTTACTTTGGTAAGCCTGGTTTACTGCAGGCTAAGGGGTTTCATCAGAAAAATAAAGGAAAAATATATTGGTCGGGAATTTGCCAGACTAGTGAAGGAGGCTTTAAACTAGATTTGTAGGCAAAGGGAGGTGCCTATCTATCCCAATCCTGCAAGCTGGACACCTGTAATGGGTACAAAACCATTCCAGGTACTCCAGCCTGCGAGTCAGCTTTATTCAGGGCCCAGCCCAGATGGTCCTACACAAACACATGTAGTATGGGGAAAAAACAAGAGGAACTAGAGAGGTATGCACACCTAAGTGGATGCATGATTGGCATCTTGTGGACATGGTGATCATGAGGTGGTGAAGTTTGAGATCATCAATGCTGTGAGGAGCGCATGCAACAAGCTCACCACTCTGGACTTCAGGAGAGCACATTTTGGCCTCTTCACAAACCTCCTTGGTGGAGTCCCACAGGACAGAGCCCTGGAAGGCACAGGGACCCAAGAATGCTGACTGATATTCAAGGATTACCTCCTCCAAGCTCAAGAGCAATGCATCCCAACAGAATGAAATCAGGCAAAAATGCCAAGAGACCTCATGGATGGATAAGAAGTTTCTGAGAAATCTCAGAGCAAAATTAAAAAAGCTTTCAGAAGCAGCTAACTTCTTTAACCATGGAAGAAAGATGAAAAATGCAACACACAACTATCATTATAGTTTTTTTCATTACATTTTTTCCAGTTACTTTTGAATTCAGGATCTCTATGACTTCCCAAGAAAGTAATTTCAAATAGGACTGTTAACTGGAGGCTCTTATTGTAAAAATAGATGTTTGCTTGCATATGGATATTTAAAAGAAAATTGTATTGTCATATAGATGAGAACAGAATTAAATCACAATATTTATTTCAAGAGAGTGTTTATGTTTGATGAATTTGATTTGCTGACCTGAGACAAGCCCCATGATCTTTATCTTGTTCAGTGAGTGTTTCTTAGGGTCTTCAGGGATGGTTTTGCATTGATCATTTTCAGTGGTTTTTGCATTCATCATTCTCAGTGGTAGCCACTGGCAGAAGAGAAGGAAAACTGACATAATTTTCTATGTTTTAAACAGAATAGAAGAAAATGTAACTTTTACAGACATGTCTGAAAACCTGTAAGGACTCAGTAAGGACTTAGTTGCCTTAGTTGGACTTAGTAAGTTAAGTTATAAAAAAAATCTATCTGTCTATATGGAGACATATATAAATATGATTCAAAGAAAAAAAGAAAAGCAAGATTTTTTGGTACATAGAATTGTCCTGGTTTGAGAAGGAAGTGAGGTTTTTTGGGCTGCTGTGGTCAAACCAATAGGTGCTCAGATTTGAATATTGGCAATTGGTGTGGCCACTGAGGACATGGATACGCCTCTGAGACCACAGCGGGTTAAAAGCAGAGCACTCCCGGCGGGAAAAGCTCTCTTGGGTTCCCTTGGGGAAAGAGATCAGAGCTCCCCTGCCCTGCTGCGGGCTAGGCTGGGGAGGGGAAGCCATGCAGCCCGGTGAGGTAGGCCGGGGACAGAGAGGGGAGGTGAAGGCCCCTGCAGGATGGAGGGGTGGAGGAACACTGAGAGGCATTGGGCAGCCACCTCCCCCCTCAGGGGATAGAGAGAGAGAGAGACGGTGTCTGTGCCTGTGCCACTTTGAAATTTGATGGCACGGCCAGCCGAGAAGGAGAAAGAGGGGGTGCAGCAAGAAGGCACCCAGCAGGGCAGTGTGGGGTTCTGGACAGGCAGAGCCTGAGATTTTTAACCTTTTTCTTGGATGATGGAAACCTTACAAATGCTGATCCTCCTGGAGTTGAATGAGAAGAGAGATAGAGGCCACAAGAGAAGTTGAGAGGAATCTTAGGTGAGAGGAGGTGATGGAGTGGCCTTTGGCTGGACTCTTCTTGTATGGCCATGAGCAGAACAATTTTTTCTGTGACACAGAGACTGCATTTAGGGGGAGGCAATGGCTTGGAGCTAAGATAGTGCAATGATTTTATGTGAAGGAGTGCATGAACAGAGACGACGGGTGAGGAGGGTGTTGGTGCCCTTCGTCTTCAGGGAAGAAGAAGATCTCTGTTCTCGAGACCCCTCAGCTCCAAGAGGTGAATTTGAGGGGGACAGGTGTCCCAAAAGTGAGAGACTGTGCTTTGTTTTGGAACTGGGCAAAGCATCCTTAAAAAGAAAACCCTAGAAGCAGCTCTGGTCCATGCACAGTGGTGAGACCACTGGGCATGGAAGGAAGATGTAAGGATGGCAATGATCTCCAGGCGGTGCCATGTGTGACAGGAAACGCAAGAGGTCTCAACTGTGTTTCCAGAAGAAGCCTATGGCACAAGAGGGACTCCTCTCTCCTTGATGAACTGAGAATTGATTGTCTAAAGGGTGGTGAAGGACTGAGAGTTGATGATCTGAGGGGTGGATGTATTGGAAATTTGGTGGGGGGAGGAGGAATGTTTTTGGAAGGTTTTCATTCTGAGTTCTGTGTGTGTTTCTCCTTATATATATCACTGTAGGTTAATAAAGTTTTTCTTCTTTATTCCTAAGTTGGAGCCTGCTTTGGTCTATTCCTGGTCACATCTCACAGCAGATACCAGGAGATATTTTCATAGGGGCACTGGCATTGTGCCAGCAACAAATTGGGACAAGAGTACAAAAACAAAAAAAAGGCCAATTTTTTTGTCTTTCTAAAATGAACAAATGTGTTTTATTTGTGTAGTTTTATTGCAGATTGCTTCAGCCAGTCTCAACTATGGTAGCAGTTTAGCAAAGCTAAGTATTTAATAGTGATAATTTATTCTCTAATTAATTTCTTAAGTTAACTTTTGAAAGCAAGAAAGACTTGTTTTACATAACACTTGAGAAACCACTCTGAAATGCCAGGAGCAA
The DNA here is from genome assembly GCA_013401375.1 of Spizella passerina. Taxonomy (NCBI): domain Eukaryota; kingdom Metazoa; phylum Chordata; class Aves; order Passeriformes; family Passerellidae; genus Spizella; species Spizella passerina. The sequence goes on along the minus strand of WBNQ01028389.1, from coordinate 4,771 downwards.
TTCAGCTCCTTAATTTTGGTTTACATTACTTAGAAATGAAAAGGTGGAAGGCTTTAAATATATTCCTGTTTAGTAAGTTTAACAGAGAACCCAAGGGTTCTCTAATTAATGAATTCCACAGGGTTTGTGTGCAGAGGATGCTTTTTTGGTAGATATAATATCTCTAAAATACAAGAAATGTGTATGTTCTTTCCTAAAAGAGGAGTGCTTTTAGAGGAAATCTTCCTGCTAAGGTGTTTCACATAATTCTTTTCCACTTCTCAGTATCATGTTCTTTGGAAATATTATGTAACGTTATGCAGACTGGCTCCACAGAAACAACAAATGCAAATCTGTCACAATATAGAGCATTTGTTTAATAGAGGGGGAAGGAGATGAGACCTCTAGCATGTCAAAAATAAAAGACACCAACCATACTCAAATCAGCATTGCTTTTAGAGATACAAATGGAATATTTTCTGTGCCCATTTTTCTTAAAAGAAAAACAAAAAACCTCAAACAAATAAACAAACCCCAACATTGAATTTACAACTCCTTTTGGGAAGATTTTAGATTTTCAGTTAGCCTTTGCAATTTTTAGTTCAGACTGACAAGTCTTTCCATACTTCAGCATTATGATGCTTTCTCCTGTTCCTTCTGGTCAAGCAATTCTCTGTTGTGATTTGCACCTTGTCCAATTATATCTCTTTCAAAAGTGTAGCACGTCGTGTCCTCTGTAATGCACATATAAAAACCTTTCTTAACATAATGTTCAGAAAAGAGCGTTTCTGTGTTTCTCTGTTTTTCACAGAAGGAAGGACTTAATTTTTCACTTATTCTCTATACCTTCTTCGATTTTGTGATGTATTTCAATTTCAGATTGCATCTGCATCCCCTTAATTGTAAAGATACTAGAAAAAAATTACCTTTGTGGATCATCGTTACTATTTGCACTGCAGTTGCATGTGCAATAGGAACAGGGAAAAGTTTGCTGTATTAACATCTTTTTTTAATAGGAATTTTATTTTGTTGGGAAAATAATGTACTTTTAGTTCTGGCTAAAGAGGATTATTGTAAATAAGGCATTTATTTTTGTTTCAGCCATTTACATGTTACTTTTTAATAATTATTTTTAATCTTTCAGAGAAATATGATCTCTGTCACTGCTTTCAACTTGAAGATTCTTCAGTTCTAACTCAGAAATGTTATCTCTTGCTCTTCCTTTCCCTCTCCATCTTCAACTGACAGAACAGTAGAAATCCTGAGCCAGATATCTTTAATCATTGTCTGTACAGACAATTTCCAGATGAAGAAGTGTAAAAAGAAATTGTTGGTTTTTTTTACCTGAACATTAGTGTTTTGCCCATATGCTTAAGGGTCATCAGACGTGTAGAATACATGAAAAAGTAGTCCAAACACCTGCTTGTGACAGGGAACATATATATAGAATCACCTCCTCTTAGTAACATTACTGTTCTTGGAGTTTTTATATTATTTTCATCCAAGCAGAATCTGTTTCTCAGACCCAGAGGCATCTTTGTCATTTGAGTCAAGAAGGAAGACAGACATTTCTTCACAACTCTGTTTTAAAAGTGTAAGTCACAATACCAAGTATATGTGAAGAGTTAAAAGTCACTTGAAATTTTGAAACACGCTGAAACAATTATTTTAGGTATATTTCCTAATTTTTGCTAATCTTCCTAATCGTTTTATAAATCTGGAGTTTTTTGGACCTGAATTAACTAAACAAAGGACTGTATAATTGAGAAATAGAATTGAAAGACACAGAAGTGCTGGGATTTCTTGAGTTTGTTAGGACTTTTTGCACATTTAAATCTTTTACTTTATATTAGTTGACAAATTAGTAACTTTAAGTGTTCTGATCATCCTTCTTAAATAATCCAAGTCAGCTAGATGCTAAAAAGTACATACAAGAGGACCATCTTCTATTTAATAATCAGAGTAAAAAAGTTGCTTCTATCAGTATCAGTAAAGCAAATGTACTTAAGAAAAATAATCAATAGATTTTTTTTTGGTTTTTAGTACTTTAACTCATAAATCAATCAAAACAGCTTCTTGGTTTTAGAAAATCATTCTTCCAATTTCATATTGCTAGCTTGCTATATCATCCAGAATAAATATGTTTTAAATCCACTTACTGCTGCACTAAAATATAGTACCATGGTAAGGTTGCTTTCTTGACAACTTTTTTTGCAGGATAAAACACTTATTTCAATATTCCCCTTCCCATTAATTCATTAATTAAAGAAAACTTCTACAGAAGCAAATATGCAGTAACTTTTAGCTCTTTTTCATTTTTTTCAAAGAAGTATCAGTAATGAACACCTGTTAAATGACACCTTAAAGGATCTTGAAACATCCAAACCATTTCAGACTTCCGGTAGACCAATATCAAAGCTGACAGAACTGTCTGCCTTGATGTCACTGCTTTATGTGGACCACATTAAAACTGTGAAGACCACAAATATCTGTGAATTAAAGTGAGAAATTGTCAGCTTTCTGCAATCTAGAATCTAAGTAACTGGATTTGCAAAATAATTTTTTTCATTAAGTACTAGCATTTATTTATTTTCTTTTGCTCATCTATGACTAAATTTTTTAAAAATCCAAGATATCACAGCACTTTGTTAATACAAACCCACTAAATTTGCTGCAGTCAATTTTATGCACAATTTTTGTACTTTTATTCAAGTTACCTCAGTAGTAATGATAAAATTCAGCTGGATAGTTATGCTACATGTTAAACTTCTTCTAGTAAGTATTTATATTAAGATTTTCATAAGTAAGCTGAAGAGAAATAGCAAATTACCTGAAAGAAAATGGGCAGGCATGA
>WBNQ01028388.1:0-13469 GCA_013401375.1 Spizella passerina | reverse complement strand
AAGCTTTTCTTAATAGTCACACAGTAGTCATCCCTTAAATGTGAGAGCCAATCATCTCATTATCCATCTATAACAGGAATCATAACTAATGGGTAAGAATTGATACTTTACCCTGTGTGTTACTGAGGTTTGGTGTTCTGGGAGGCTCTGCTGTGGGGACTGTTGGTGAGGCTGTACAGTAGATTTATGCTTTTAGCATGATATAGATACTGTGGGGCTCTTAGATTAAAATACAGGTGACAAATCCTGGAAATAAAGCAGCTTTGATCTGTTGTTCCTTCTTCTTGTTCTCTAAATGTACCAGGAGGTTTCTGTACATCTCTCATGAGTTGAAGCCAGCTATTAAAGCAGGGAACATTTTGGTTATAACATCAGCATTGTTATAATTAATTTTACTCTTTCTTGAGTGCTATCAATTTGTGTTAATTTACCCTTGCAATATAAGATAAAAATGTATACCATCGAATCAGCGTGGTTTTATATGATCTTACACATCTTTAAGAAGCAATGTTTGTTTGGATAAGCATGAAATATATTGGTTATATCTCAGTATCTTCTGTGAAGACATATTTTAGGAGATCATGTGTCTCCTTTATTGCTGGAAAACAGCATTGCTTTGGCTCCAGCCTTTCCAGCCTGATGATCCTACCTCCAGAGAGTTCCTATTTCTTTTGTTTGAGCAGATGAAGAGTAGGGGAGGATATTCCCAGGAGAGGGTCTGATTAGTGGTGACATCATGAGTTAGGAAGGTCACAGTTTGTTTCAGACTCTTATTAACTCCCATTGTTCTGCTCTTGGTCTTTATTAGTACTAATAGTACAGCTTAGCTGTTGCAAATTCTGCCTGTAATTATGCTTGGTTAATGAGATACAATTAAGGGTTTCTAAAGCTTTTCCACTCAAATACCTGGTTACAGTGGATTTATAATTCTGAGCAAACTTCAGTAGTTTGGGCTGAAACTTTGCATTTGAAATATCTGCCTGTGGTTGAAGGATTCTTGTTCTCATGGATCTCTTAGGAATTGACAGCAAGACAAATATACACTAAAATTCCAGCTGTTTCTCTGGCAGTGGTCTCAGATGGCACTGACAGAGAGAGCACATTTTTGTCATTTTGTGGGAAACCAACTGCACATCCTAAGCCAAAAGGCAAGGCTCCCTCTCAGCTCCTGCTCCAGGCACCACTGATGTTGTGTACCTCATTTTTGTGGAAAGAAAATCCGTAATTAAGAACATAACTGGAACACATAGGACTAAGACTGAATTGAGCAACAGGGACTGGCTGGCTTAGCCAGGAGCTGTAGTATTTCAAGACAGTAATTTCCTAAAATTAAGATTTGTTAATGTGAATTTTGCTGTTCCATATCAATGCAGTCAGTGAAGGTGATTAAATCAATTTTATTCAACATTAAAGCTCCAAGCAGTTTGCATTTGCACTGACCTGGTTGCAAAGAGAAATGTTTGGTTCATATCTCAATTTTTTGCTCTAATGCAATACACAACGATTTGTCACTGTCTTACACTGGGAGTCTTAAATTCATTCTCATGTTTGCCAGTTTGAAGTTTCCTGCTTTTCAAAGGCTGACCAAAAGCATTTAGAGGAAGTGAGCCCCACAGGGAGGTACTGTAAGTTATTGTGGCCTGTAGGACAAGCTTTAGTTTGCAGTTGTGAAACACACAGTTTTCCCTTGCCCTTTCCTACCTGGTGAGTAAACAGTCAGGAGAAAATGTTCATAATGAGAAAGGAAAAGGGCAGTGACTGTCTAGGCTGGCTTTGAAATGCAAAGGCTTTAAGTGCTTGATGTAGAGCAGTTCAGTGTGAAAGACCACAACAATGCAGGGGAGGTGAAAGTGAGATGACCTGATGTGATAAAAGGCTCAGGCCAGACCAGGAGCTGCTCTTGTGAAGATCAGTATCAGCTGAAGCACAAAAGGCACAGCTCAGAGGAGCTGAAGGTGCAGAAACTCGGTGTCTATCCCTGCACTTGAGGTTCAGGGCATGCTGGCCCTGAGGCAGAACTGCTGCACACAATGAACAACTTCTCTTGGTGCATTTCTTAAGCATTGGGACCTCTGTGTGGTCTGATGGAGATACATGGGCAAAGAGAACATGAAAAGTGATTAGGAAATGATGCCAAAACCAGCTCTGTAAAAATGAAAAAACCAAAAACCCTTAGACTGAACAACAATTCCCACCCTGTGGAGTACATGAGGCTGTGTTCAGTCCTGCCTTAGACCTGCCCCACACATCCCATCTTCTGGGCTTCAGAGAGTGGCTGAGTGTCTGACTTGTTGCATGACCTCATTTCCATAGAGTGTTGGAGAAACCTCTTGTAACACTGAGGGATTTGAGAAGTGTTCTCCCACCATCTCAAAATTTCAGGGAAGAAATGTAAGAATTAAGTGAAAGAGCATTATTCTGTGTTGAAAGTTCCAAGATGTACCAACAAAGGTCCCTGCTTTGAAGACTGGAGCATGTTCTGCTCCTCAGGAGTACAAGAAAATCTGTGAAAGCACCGAGTTCCTTGTTCTTTGCTTCTTAATGGGTCCCACTGAAAGCAAACTCAAATCCTGCTATCATTATTGCATGGACATTTTGGAGGATTTACTTTCCAATCTTCCATGTTGTTCCCTGCATCATTTCTCTCTGAACTACTTGTAAATAATTGAAGACAAGTATTTCAGAACTCCAGGTGTCTGTTTAGATTTAGTGGTTTGTAAGTATCAAATGGTTCTGAGTTTAATTGAAGTCCCCATAGTGTCTCTCTGACTCTCACTGGAGCAAGGCAGGTTACAAGTCTTGAACCTTTGTGGTACCTCAGAGAGGTGTTTGTGTCTCACACCAATGCAATCCACATGGTTTGAATTGGAAGGGACTTTAGGAAATGTTTGGTTGGGACTCACAGAGCCAACCTTTCCCACAGCCAGCTGGAAATTCCAAACTCATCTCTCTGTGCTTGGGCAAGCAGCCAGATCAGCTGGCAGTGAGCATCTTCCCAAACACAAGTGGCAAACCAGAGTCTTCCAGCTGAGGATGTTACTGAGGGGTTTTTCCTTATTTTGGTTTTTTTTCCCTTCTTAAAGGCAACCAATGTGAAAAGTGAGACTGACCCTCCAGAAGCCAGAACTCACAATCTGAGACGCAGAATGGGCTGTGCCCCTCCAAAGAGTGAAGGTGGTGAGTGAAACACAGCATAAATGCAGTTTCTGTTATTTTGCACAAATGTGGTTTAAGACCAGAACTAAAATTAGCATTTGGAACTATTAAAAAAAAACTATTATAAAAAAACCCAACTTTCAGTTAATTTTAAAATTAGATTTTTTGATTAAAAGTTCTTTTATGGGTTTTAAGTATTTTTGGGGAGGGGGTTTTCTTGTAAGTGGTTGAGTTTTATTGAAGATGATGTTTTCATTTGAAAAAGACTTACACTTCTTTGAACTTGGGTGTCTTTTCTTGAACAGTCAGAAATAAGATTGGAGCAATGTTTTTGTTTTGTATTTTAAATAACATCAGTCCATGAGCTTTAAATAGAAGAAACTCTTTTAAGAATGTATCAGATATCTGACAGATTTTAAGTCTAAATTTAGACTTAAAATCTGGAAATTTAACTAATGAAAGCAAAAGGTAGTCTGCTTTGAGCTTAATGATAAAGTTCCCATAATATGATTAAATTGCTGCTATCAGCAGTCCTGAGTCTATTCTCTCCTTAAGAAATAATTATTTGAGACTAAGAAACAATATTTAATGCCATCAAACAGAAGAATAAGCTTGCTGATAAATAATTTAGCCAAATAAATACAGGAACCATTTACAACTACTCAATAATTGAAATTACCTGAGCAATCTGTCAATCTCATTTGTTCCTTCAGAATATTTTTTTCAATAATTTGTTTAGATTATGGTGTTTTGTAATTTGAATTTTTTTTTCAAGGAGTCTCTAAGCACTAGCCTCCCTCCCCCAAGAGTAGAAGGAAAAAGCTCTTGACAACATTCTTTAACACCACGTGGAAAGAAAACCCTAGCTGATAAACTTGCTCATAATTCAATTAAAAATTGATTGAAATGGCATGTAAAGTACTGAAAAGCTGTGGGCTGTGATAGCCAGTGCTGGCTTGTGGGGTTTGCTGGGATTTTTGGATAACACTGGCTTCTGGAGGCATTGCAGGAGTTCAAGTCTTGTCCTAAACTGACTGAACCAAGTGTAGGGGGATAACAATTCAGCACACACCTTGGTGTGATGCAGTCTAACAGGCAATAAATAAAAGAAATAATAATAAAGAATGCTAAGCATTGAAACATTTTGCAATATTCTCATTCTTTTTCCTTTGCCCAGACAAGGAAATGCGCAGTGTGGTGAAGCTCCCTGAGAAGAAAGAACTTTCTGGGGAGCCAGAGAAGGACAAATCCAAAGCCAGATCTAAAAAGCCCACCAATGCTGTGAGTACCCCCTGCCCTCCTGCAGCTGCATGTTTTGCAGGCATTTCTGGATTTCTCTAGGGTGTGTAGTAAAACCTGCTNACAAAGGTCCCTGCTTTGAAGACTGGAGCATGTTCTGCTCCTCAGGAGTACAAGAAAATCTGTGAAAGCACCGAGTTCCTTGTTCTTTGCTTCTTAATGGGTCCCACTGAAAGCAAACTCAAATCCTGCTATCATTATTGCATGGACGTTTTGGAGGATTTACTTTCCAATCTTCCATGTTGTTCCCTGCATCATTTCTCTCTGAACTACTTGTAAATAATTGAAGACAAGTATTTCAGAACTCCAGGTGTCTGTTTAGATTTAGTGGTTTGTAAGTATCAAATGGTTCTGAGTTTAATTGAAGTCCCCATAGTGTCTCTCTGACTCTCACTGGAGCAAGGCAGGTTACAAGTCTTGAACCTTTGTGGTACCTCAGAGAGGTGTTTGTGTCTCACACCAATGCAATCCACATGGTTTGAATTGGAAGGGACTTTAGGAAATGTTTGGTTGGGACTCACAGAGCCAACCTTTCCCACAGCCAGCTGGAAATTCCAAACTCATCTCTCTGTGCTTGGGCAGGCAGCCAGATCAGCTGGCAGTGAGCATCTTCCCAAACACAAGTGGCAAACCAGAGTCTTCCAGCTGAGGATGTTACTGAGGGGTTTTTCCTTATTTTGGTTTTTTTTCCCTTCTTAAAGGCAACCAATGTGAAAAGTGAGACTGACCCTCCAGAAGCCAGAACTCACAATCTGAGACGCAGAATGGGCTGTGCCCCTCCAAAGAGTGAAGGTGGTGAGTGAAACACAGCGTAAATGCAGTTTCTGTTATTTTGCACAAATGTGTTTTAAGACCAGAACTAAAATTAGCATTTGGAACTATTAAAAAAAAACTATTATAAAAAAAACCCCAACTTTCAGTTAATTTTAAAATTAGATTTTTTGATTAAACGTTCTTTTATGGGTTTTAAGTATTTTTGGGGAGGGGGTTTTCTTGTAAGTGGTTGAGTTTTCTTGAAGATGATGTTTTCATTTAAAAAAGACTTACACTTCTTTGAACTTGGGTGTCTTTTCTTGAACAGTCAGAAATAAGATTGAAGAAATGTTTTTGTTTTGTATTTTAAATAACATCAGTCCATGAGCTTTAAATAGAAGAAACTCTTTTAAGAATGTATCAGATGTCTGACACTTTTTGGAAGGAATTTGGACTTAAAATCTGGAAATCTAACTAATGAAAGCAAAAGGTAGTCTGCTTTGAGCTTAATGATAAAGTTCCCATAATATGATTAAATTGCTGCTATCAGCAGTCCTGAGTCTATTCTCTCCTTAAGAAATAATTATTTGAGACTAAGAAACAATATTTAATGCCATCAAACAGAAGAATAAGCTTGCTGATAAATAATTTAGCCAAATAAATACAGGAACCATTTACAACTACTCAATAATTGAAATTACCTGAGCAATCTGTCAATCTCATTTGTTCCTTCAGAATATTTTTTTCAATAATTTGTTTAGATTATGGTGTTTTGTAATTTGAATTTTTTTTTCAAGGAGTCTCTAAGCACTAGCCTCCCTCCCCCAAGAGTAGAAGGAAAAAGCTCTTGACAACATTCTTTAACACCACGTGGAGAGAAAACCCTAGCTGATAAACCTGCTTATAATTCAATTAAAAATTAATTGAAATGGCATGTAAAGTACTGAAAAGCTGTGGGCTGTGATAGCCAGTGCTGGCTTGTGGGGGTTTGCTGGGATTTTTGGATAACACTGGCTTCTGGAGGCATTGCAGGAGTTCAAGTCTTGTCCTAAACTGACTGAACCAAGTGTAGGGGGATAACAATTCAGCACACACCTTGGTGTGATGCAGTCTAACAGGCAATAAATAAAAGAAATAATAACAAAGAATGCTAAGCATTGAAACATTTTGCAATATTCTCATTCTTTTTCCTTTGCCCAGACAAGGAAATGCGCAGTGTGGTGAAGCTCCCTGAGAAGAAAGAACTTTCTGGGGAGCCAGAGAAGGACAAATCCAAAGCCAGATCTAAAAAGCCCACCAATGCTGTGAGTACCCCCTGCCCTCCTGCAGCTGCATGTTTTGCAGGCATTTCTGGATTTCTCTAGGGTGTGTAGTAAAACCTGCTGTCACTTTGTCACATGGAGGACTCCTGGCTGCTTCCTGGAGCCCCAGGCTGAAGCACAGCAGTGTTTGTGCCTGCTGGAATATCAACACTGCCAAAGCTTCACAGAGCTGGAAATGGCAGGATGGTTAAGTTTCATTATCTGTAACTAAAGTAACTTGTTTTCTGTCTCAAAATAAGCATTTTGAAAGCATTGTTCAGTGATTGTGTGAGCTGATCCCTCCCCACAGCTCTGTAACCTCAGGAGAGCTCTGTGCAGGCTGTGGCACACGGCACTTCACAGACCTGCCCCTAATTCCACAATTTCAGCACTAAATTGGAAGCTTTGTTGTTCAAATGCATCTTAAAAAACCAACTCTGTTCCTGCTCCAGCTCTCCACATGCCACCAGCCATCCCCCAGAACCCCCACCTGCAGGCAGTGGAAGTTGTCTCACTTCTGAGAAGATAATGCTGAGATTCTTTCTGCCCATGCCACGAGTTGGGTCCCTCTAAAACCAAACATATTCTCATTCAATCCACACCTGTAGCTGGTACCTGAGAATGAAGGGTGCAAATACCAAAAGCCTAAACCCCCACCCCCAAATGAAAAGAGCTTATGGGGAGGAACAGGAGATGCTGCTTTTTAACAACATAAGGCAAGAGGTTCTGTCTGTCCTCTTGACTCTGTTCTGTGTTTGGGAAGAGACTTCCAGGCTACTGCTGGTGAGAGTTGGGTGTAGGACAGGCAGCAGAGAGCCCATCCCAGGCTGGAGTGCCTGTGCCTGTTCCTTGGGGATTGGGAGCTGCTCTGTCAGAATTAAGAGCTGCCCCCCTACCCAAAGCTCCTCTGGGAGGTTGGAGCCTTCTCTGGGGAAAATAAGGAACATCCCCAGCAACAGGAACTCCCTTCTCCAGATTTCTGTTTTCCAAGGCAATTGGTCTCAGAGGGGAATGAAACACCTGAGGCTGTTCATGGGAAGGCCCATGCTGGGTTTGTGAGCCCCAGCAGGTGTTGGGTTATTCCTGCCCAGCCCCAGGGTTTGGGCTGTACCTGCCAAGGCCACAGTGCTGCTGGTCTGAGCTGTCCTGGCACTTGGGAAAAAAAAATGCATGGAAGGGCTTGCAGCTCTTGTGGTCTTTTCTTAAATTACAGAGGGAGATATTTAAACTTCTAAAAGAATATTCAGGGTGTGTTTGTCTCATTTCCATTGCAGAGATAAAGTAAGAATGAGCTTTGGGGGGTGTCACAGATGGGAGTTACCAAACTGCTTTCACCCTGAGTTACCTTCAGCTCTCCCATTGCTCCTGTGGGTTTCTGTGTTGCAGGTGGATCTGTATGTGTGTCTCCTGTGTGGCAGTGGGAACGATGAGGACAGGCTCCTGCTGTGTGATGGCTGTGATGACAGTTACCACACCTTCTGTTTAATTCCACCCCTCCATGATGTTCCCAAAGGGGACTGGAGATGTCCCCAGTGTCTGGCTCAGGTAATCTGACAAATCACTGCAGTAAAGCCAAAGGCTAATTTGTGTTTTGTGGGTTTTTTTTTAAACTGATCAGAGGAATAGAAAATACAATTTGTTGTTATTTAAGGTTGTGCAAATAGGGTGATAGAGGTAAAGCTAAAATGAAGACTGGAAATGCTTCATATTGCAAAGCTCACACTTATTGTTTTGAGCCAAAATTGGTATGTCTTTGAAGAACATTTTGGATTTTAACTGACACCTTTTCTCTGTACTTATAATTGAAGTCTCACTGGGTGCTTCAGTGAGATCGTTTATGGATCTTATCCAGCTTAGCTCTACTAGAGTAAGGAGAAATTAGGCATATTAATTCATTAATGTTTATGCAGATTTACAAATAAATTTTGTAATTTGGTGCACCAAGCAGAGTTTCTCCTTCTGTCTCTGCCTTTTGGGAGTGTTTTCATTTCAGTGGTGTCCTTCCTTCTTACTGCTCAGAAGCTGTTACAGGAGCCCATTTGTGTAAATCTGAGCCCAGTGTTGTGTTAATGGGTTAAAGAACCAATTTCCTTTTCACTTGCAGGAGTGTAACAAGCCTCAGGAAGCCTTTGGGTTTGAGCAAGCAGCACGAGACTACACCCTGCGCACCTTCGGGGAAATGGCCGACGCCTTCAAGTCAGACTATTTCAACATGCCAGTGCACGTATGTTCCTGCTTACCCTTGTGTTGTGTACAGTTCATTTTGGGTGGTTAGCTAAATTAGGTAACTCTAGGGAGGGAGGAAAGGAGGGATTCTGGTTTTGAGTGGAATGAAATCCCAAATCAGAGGTTCTCATTTACATCAGCAAATCCTGGTTCTTGCTGGTGTTGTGGTTTCTTGTTCCACCAGCTGCTTGTGTTTTTATTTGGTTTTTCCCCACTTTACAAGGAGTGTCTGTAGGGAAGAGAAAGGTGACTGTCGGGCACTCCTGAGAGAACAGGGCAGCAGCATCTCCTGGAGCCACATCTCTGCTGCAGTTGTTTTTCTCTTGTTGAAATAATTTTAAAATTGAGAAAATCTTCAAGCTAATGGAGGTTCCTCCCTGAGACAGCTTTGATACATGTACTTCTCATTTACTGATTCCTCATACATACTCCCTTTTCTTCTCATACCTAGATGGTCCCCACTGAGCTGGTTGAAAAAGAATTTTGGAGACTTGTCAGTACCATTGAAGAGGATGTGACAGTGGAGTATGGAGCTGACATTGCTTCAAAGGAGTTTGGCAGTGGCTTCCCTGTCAGAGGTGGGAAGTTTAAAGTTAGACCAGAAGAAGAGGTAGGTCTTTAAGTTTACTGTTGATTTTTTTTGTTGCAGTTTTTCATGGAATAGCTCTTCTTGGTTTAAAGCACAATAATTGAACTGGGTTGCAAAGAGTTTGTTTTGTGTATCTGGCAGAGTATTTGAAGAGGAGAGCTATATTGGGATTTTGAATAAATAAAATTTGCTGTGATGAGCCATTCAAAGCCATAGGTTTATTCTAGTAGTTAATAAATAACTTCCAAACTACATAAAACCAAATTAAAAAGGTGTCATTTTAACAAAACAGGCAGATCAGGGTTGTGAAAGAGGCAAAGACAATGGAGGCTTTAGTCTTTGAGTCATTGACCTGTTTCTTATATTCCTCATTTGGGAAAAGTGCTTCTCTTCTATTGCTCTTGGGCAGTTTTATCTTCTTGGATTTTTCCCTTCCTGTTGTATAAACCTGTGACTGTTCTGTTCCATTTCCAGGAATACCTTGATAGTGGCTGGAATTTAAACAACATGCCTGTGATGGAGCAGTCTGTGCTTGCTCACATCACTGCAGACATCTGTGGGATGAAACTGCCCTGGCTGTACGTAGGAATGTGCTTTTCCTCATTTTGTTGGCATATAGAAGACCACTGGAGCTATTCCATTAACTATCTGCATTGGTGAGTTTGAGGAACAAACCCAGTCTAGGAACAATCTCCCTTTCCTTCCTTATTCTCCTTAATTAGGACTAAAAGCAGATTTGCAGAGCTCAGCCAGAGTAACCTGCTGTCCTGTTGCAGCAGGGTCAAATCTGACAGTGTAATTCCTACATTGATTTACTTTTGGACAAGAGGTCATGTTTTGGAAAGAGACATCCATTCCCAGTTTTAAAAAATCCATGAAAGATGCAGCAGATACTCCATCAAATGTTTTATTATACTCAATATAAACTAAAAACCATGCGAGTTTTCTTTTAACAATCATCCAACTTCAGCTTAGCAACTCAGTTCCGGCAGGTTTTGTCTGTTGGATGGATCATGCTGTCATAAATCCTCTCATCAAGCCAACACTTGTCAGCTGTAATCAGGACAGATCTTTGCCATCTCTTTGATATTCTAAATAGACTGAACTCCTTGAACTTCTCACCTTACAACAGCTTTTCTAGAGTCTGGATTATGCTTGTCACTCTTCCTGAAACCTGTCAAGCTCTTTCTCTTTCCTAGTTCATACAAGTATTCAAGCAGAATGATAAAACCAATGCCAGCTGCTGTTCAGTGGGTCCTTTTTGCTTGGTTATTCAGTTGCTGCTCCTTGAAGTAGCAGCTTCTGCAGTGCAGCCCAAGAGCCAGTGACTTAATTCACTTGCTTTCATGGTGCTTACTGTTAAAAAAACAAATGTTTGAGTGAAAATGAGCAAAGGAGTGACAGTATTACATGGTAAAAACAATCTTTCTTGTCATGTGTTACTGCTTTTTTTTTTCTCTTTGTCTGAGTCTTCAGTCAGAGTGAAAACTGTGGGTGGAAGAGGAGATTGCAGCACAGATTTAATTTCTTCTAGGAGAGTTTCCCTCACTGTTCATAGAATGTCCTCCATAGTGTGCCCCCAATTGCAGTGTTGTCTGCAGATGGCCAGGAAGGTGTGAGATACATCCAGACATAAAAAGTTACTTGACCTGCTTTCAATTTATTTATCCTCCATCTGAAAAGTCCTTGATGTCCTTTCATTTGCAGATATCCTTCATTTCCCTTCCATGCAGAGGTTTAAATCTGCATTGGAGGGCAATGTGTGGTTGAGGTTAAAGCTCTTCTTGGCCAGAGGAGACTGAACAACCTGCTTCTGCAGAGACAGTGCTGCAAACTGTGAATCAAAGACTCCAAAAAGCAGGACTGGTTCATGGTGTGTCTGTCTTCAACATTCCCATGTGCCTTGGAGGGGCCTGTGTCCTGCCTGGTGCAGTGTTGTGAGCAGCTAACCCCAAGGGACCCAGGCTGCAGCAGCAGAGCTTTCCTAGGGTTGAAGACAATAGTCCTCCTACAGAACTCTGAATTCTGTGTTGGTTCTAGAAATGGTAAAAGGGGGGAAAAACCCCCAAACCTTTGCTCTAAAGATGCTTGGAAATAAATAAGATGTCAGTCCTGGACAGAGGAAGAATTGCCATCCTTGCTTCTAGTATTTGTACAGGCAGGGATGTGGAGCAGTCAGGAAGCAGAGCAAAAAGACCTGTGACCTCCACTGCTGCTCCCTCAGGCTGCTGGCACCTCAACACCTGCATTAGAACTGCCTGTTACTTGTTCCCCTGAGGCCCAGAGACCCCCAGTTCCAATATCCTGCTTGAAGTTTACACAGTTCATATCTGTTGTGTTACCCATTCCTCAGTGCTGGCATCTGTCAGGGAGCAGAACTCTTGACTAGCCCAGTCCAGACACAGAATGGATTTTAGTTGCATCTGTGGCTGGTTTTCCTGGATTCCTAGAGTTGTCCCAGGATGATGGCCAGGTCCAAGGCTGCAAAGTCATTTAATACTCTGTAACAACTCCTTGTGTGTAACTCCCTGTGTGTAACTGCCCCTCCACAGTCCATCCTGCTGGCTCTCTTTTTCCCCTGACCCAGGGGCTGTGTAAGTACAGGAATGAGCTCCTAGGGATAAGAGGTAGACTTCTGGATTCACATTTCACTTTTATATTTTGGAATCCTCCCAATTACTTCATGATTGATGGAACTGACTGTTGTGTCAGTTTTAGTCTGCCAGCTCTTCAGAAGTCTTGGAATAAGGTGATTTGTCTGTTTTCCTTTGTAAATACCTTTTTTAAGTTCATTCTTTCTAAGGCCCTGGAGGCATTTTTGTCTCGGTGCTGCAGTGTCAGTGTAAGCTTGTAACAGTATCTGCTGGTACACATCTGCATCCCCTTAATTCTCTCAGCTGGCTTGCATCGAGTGCTGAAAGTTCTTTGTTCCTACTCTGGATATGGATTTTTTTCCCCTTGTCGTCTTGCATAATTTGGAAGTTTGATTTCTACTTCCTACGTGTTGCTTTCATGGCAGCTATACATAAGACAGAAAGAACTGGCTTTGGTTGTTGGACCCAAGAGGGAGTTTGTGTTCATGGGAAAAGACAGGCAGCTTATGTTTTGAAGTTGTGCTGGAATCAGCAGAACTTCACTGAGGACTTCTTCAGACTTTTTCTCCTGCCCCCACAGTATTTGAAGTACCTGCTCAGAAATGTAGGCAGTTAAAAACAGGTCTGGAGAAGAGGGACCTGTGTAAAATATGAAGATTCAGGAATGTACAGAACCTTTGCATTCCTTCCTGGTGATATGCCCTTCCTTTGACATGGTGTATTTTAAAGCAGAAGACTAAAAATGTAACTTAAAGTTTGCTTATATTTAACTTTTTTTAATAATCTTGCAGGGGGGAGCCTAAAACGTGGTATGGAGCCCCAGGGTACGCAGCTGAGCAGCTGGAGGATGTAATGAAGAAACTTGCTCCAGAGCTATTTGAGTCCCAGCCAGATCTCTTGCACCAACTTGTCACCATAATGAACCCGAACACTTTGATGGCCCACGGGGTGCCTGTATGTGTCAGACTCCTGTGCTACTCCCCCAACCAACCCTCTTTGATTGGAACTCTACTTAAAGCTGATAATTGAAGCCACTTTTATTACAGAGGTGGTGTGGTGGTTTCCATGTGTGTTGCATCTTCCTTATGCACTAAAATGTGCCAGTGTGAGCAGATGGGCAATGAAATTGTTGCCTTTGGAGTCAACTGGCAGACTCTTCTCTGGAGATCTATCTTGGATATTTCTATTTCTGTGTCTCAGCTGAAAGGTTTAGGCTTTACCTTTGGAACAATGGCAGGAGCTCTTGTATGTCTGTTCAATCAGACACAGTTTTTTTGGCATAGAGTTTCTGTCAAGGCCCCAAACCCCATTCTTTCTTTATTTTGTCATCCACATTCTCTTATTTTTCCTGGATAAGTCCTTAGGTATTTAAAAAACATTTTTTCATCAGATTTCATCTTATTCCATACTAGATTATTCATGGGAATTATGTCCCTTTACAACTTAATTGGCTTTTTATGAGCTGACCTTGGGACTTAAAGGAAAATCTGGAAAAAGTAGCAAAATTGTTTGTCTCCTATGGTAGCCTCCAAAATGGAAGGATGCAGGATG
>WBNQ01028386.1:0-13745 GCA_013401375.1 Spizella passerina | reverse complement strand
CCCCCCCCAAAAAAAAAAATTAGCTTGTTTGAAATTCAGGTCCATCTGCAGTTTAGGAGAAAAAAAGGAGTCTGACCAAACCCTAGCTCACCGGAGTGTTGCCTACTGCTGATTTTTATTATCTTCAATTATTTAGAAATAATGCTAGTTCTTTCCTTGAAGAGAGTGTTAGTTGTCCTAATTACCTCTCAGACTACAAAGATGTTTCCCTGAGAAAATTGTGATCTATATCAGTGCCATTTCTTTGCCAAAATGCTTTTGTACTCTTCTTTGTTAATGCTCTGTTAGTTGCAGAAGGTGTCCTTTTTTAACTCATAAAGGTTTTTTCCCCAAAGCAAAAAACTTTCCCTCACTACAAGGAAACATACTATCAGACAAGAATATCAAATGAAAGTATATATAAAAGATATTTGTTCTTTCTGTCTCTAAAGCACTGCACACAGTGTAATATAAGCAATGAGATGCAAACAATAAATGTCTTTGGTTTTGATAATGAGCTAATTATAGGAATTGCTAGAAATATCTCTGGGCATAATACCATTTATAATAATTTTGGCAATTAGAAATATGTTCACTTGAGAGGTTTGAATTTAGGAAAAAAAATAAAAAGGGTTCTATGACCTTAAAAAGGAGTCAACTAGCAAGCTATAAAAGAGAAAATTATCAAGTAAAGAAAAGAATGAATATCAGTTGGACTGCTGAGAAATTGTCTCACTTATGCCACAAGATCCTCAGGAAGTTATTGCAAAGATAAATATATTATTTGAAATTTACTGATTTTCTTATAGGCTAATGCATACTAATGCTCTAATTAATCGCTTTGATGACTCTCAGAATTTAATTAGTTGCAACTAACTTAAGAGGTCTATACTGTGGATATTGTTCATTGTTCTGAACTTTTGATACATGATTCATCTAACCAGAAAAAGACATCTGCTTAATAAGGAATTCAGTTTGCTTAAAAAGGTGTCCATGTATTAGACAACTACATATAGAGAGTGGGGTGACTCCAGAACTCTGTCCTATATGTTGTAGATAAATTTCCATGTCTGGAGAGATGAAAATATATGCTCCATTTACCCAAGAGTATCACCAAATGCTGTAATGGTTTTTTTGCTTCTTTGTAGCGTTTTCTATCCCTCCTTTAACAACAGTTGTAATCAACCATCAGCATCATTCAATGCTTAACACGAATACTTCAAATCAGCAATTTTGTAGGAAACTTACGTGTTCAATGCTAGTTATGGATTTTATTTTTACAGTGTTAAAGACTATTTTCTACATACTGCTATTTCTGCAACATACTACAGATACTTAATATAAAATGTGTTAAAATATACTGAAATCTACTGAAAACAAGATCAAATGAGGCTAAGAAAATTCTCATGATTAAAGAAATTTGTACACATATTTCACTAGATCAATTTATCACTGAAATTTAACATTCACCCATATTGTTCATGATTTTGTTTATAAATTGAATCAATATAGCTCCTTGAAAGAATTTAATTAATTCAGCAGTTGCAACACCACCCTTTAATTTTATTATGATAGTTATGTCTTTACAGCACAAAGTGAAACCTGATAAAAAATTCTCATTTACCTAGATTTAAAAATTATTTGGCTGCAGAAATAAGCATTTTTGTTCATATGTATTACTACATAAATATTATAAAATTTCTGTTTCTAATTTATATATCTCTAATACATTAAAATTGTTTATGAACTTGTTACACATAAAGATATGTGTATAAACATGTATTTTCTTCCTAGCATACAATCTTCTTGACCTTAGTAAAGTGAAATTATACTCTGCAGATGTCTTTGATATCTTAAAAAATATTGGAGAGCAGAGGATGTAAGTGCACAGGCAGCTGAACTGAATATCTGGTCAACATAGTAAATGGACCCTAGGGAATGGTTCAGGTGAACAAATATAAACTTCTATTACAACAACTACTTTCCCAGTACTTCAATGTCTACATTGGCTACTACAACAGTTTCCACACTGAGCAGCACTTGATGTGTCCTGACAGCAGCTTATTTCTTTTCTTGGAATACAACAGATTTTTCCATTGGAAGTGACCTACAGTGGTCACCTAATCCAGCTGCCTGAGCACTTCAGAGCTGATCAAGTTAAAGTTATGCAAAGCTAATCAAGTTATTACAGGCATTTTCTAAATGCCCCTTAAACACTGATAGGTTTTTAATACCAACCACCCTCTACAAAGCTTGATCTAGGATTTAACCACCCCCTTAGTGAAGAAAGGTTTCCTAATGTCCAGTTTGAACCTCTCTTGGGGTAGCTTTGAACCATTCCCATGTGTCTGATCGCTGGGTACCAGAGAAAACAGATCAACACCTCCCTCTCCCCTGCCTTATCAGGAAGCTGTAGAGCGCAATGAGTTCACTGCTCAGCCTCCTTTTCCCCAAACTAGACAATTCCAAAGTCCTGACCCACTCCTTATGAGATATTCCTTCCAGCCCTTCCACAACCTTTGTTGCCCTCCTCTGAACGTATTCAGTTACCTTGACATCCTTCTTAAATTTTGGGGCCCAGACCTGCACAGCATATTCAAGGTGAGGCCTCACCAATAAAGAGGGATAATTGTTTCTCTTGACCAGCTATCTCCACCTCATCATTTAACTTTAGCCATGTTTTAGGAATCTCCTTAACCACATCAATCTGAAGAAAGACATGATGTTCAACCTCATATAGCAAATAGACTTTTAAAAGCATTATTGAAACTGTTAATTCTAGCTCAAAGTTTAGCTAAAATATAGTTGATTAGTAAATTACTGGGTTTGTGGCAGATTAAGTACAATTCTTCAGTTTCAGCTAGCATTGCAATCAGGTGGCTTTGCATTAACATTACAGTTTGTAATTTATATGGAAGATTTAAGGTGTTAGCACATGCAGTAAAAACACATCACAATCTTTGCCTTGGTCAAAGTCCACTCATAGAAAAACTTTTAAATCTCTTCTTTTGACCTCCTGTAACAGAACTTGAAACCAGTACATTTACAATATTATGATTGTAAATGGGGTTATGATACCCCTGTGAATCTGGCAATTTTCCAGTGTTACAGTGATTGAACCCATTTTGTGATTGAATTCTTACAGGAAACAGTTCTTTACTTGCATGATACTTCTTTCTAACTAAGCTGTCACTAAAAAATACCCAAACCCCCACACTTCTCTCCTAAAATCTAGAACTACAAGATAAAAGTACTTCTAGCTTTGATGTTATCACAAATCAGTGAGAATATTTGTGGCATATGCTGATCTTAGTTGCACATTGTAAATAAGGGAATCTCTGTCATCTTCTCTAGAACTGTTTTTGGCTGGAGGTGCTTCACAGATCAATTTATCTAGTGTATGGTTTTTTATCAACTGCTTTGGGTTATGTTTTTTACTTTTATCAATATGATTTTTTTAAAAAATAACATTGGAACTAAACCTGTATACTAGAAACACACACATACACAGAATAGGCTGAAGATCATTAAAATTCTTCAAGGCATTTTAATTTTCAGGGCGTTGTATTATGTATTGCAATTCCATGCAGGCACAAGATTTAATAACTACAGTATTCCTCCTGCAGTGTTTCCAGCCTTTTTTGACTTGATACTAGTTAAATCATGTTACAAATATCTTTTTCACATTACAGTACATTTTCGAAAAAAATATATTCCCCTCACAAAATAATTTTCTAAGTGTTAAATCAAAATAACATGTATTGTTTTCATTATATTTTATTCATGCAAAGGCAAATAATGCAAGAAATAGGCCTTAGAAAATATACTGAAAAGTCATAAGTCTTAATTACTTTTTTGATCTGATCTTTGTCTTCATAATGGTCTGAAGCAAAATACTAGAATTTAAAACCTTACAATTTCCACATTCTGAGACGCTGAATGTGTGAACAAAGTTTTGAATATAGACTAGTATTAATTGTTGTCATGTTTTATGAATGAATTCAATGTCTCCAACTGGGACTCCCCCAAATCACACGCCTATCTCTCACTCCCCCTTCCCTTCACCCTTGCCACTGTGGGTGGATGGAGTTTTGGAGGTACAAAAATCACATGCTGAGATAAGAACAATTTACTTTAAAAAGCAATGAGATAAAAAAAAAAAAACAGTAATAGTAATGATATTAAAACCAAAAGAGTACAAGAGAGAGAGTGACTGAAGTACAAAATGCTCACTGAGCCCGATGCAGCCCAACCACAGCTGGTGCCACCCCACCACTCTCTCTGGCTTGGCACTGCCACCACACTGCCTCGGCTGCTCCTCTGCCAAGTTCATTCCTAACCAGAAATCACACCCTTTTTATCAGAAGTCAGAGTCCCTTCCCCTAGCCCCCAGCAATGATGTGAGGTGGTAACAAATAACGTCTGGATCCTGGCCATGCCTCCTCAGCCACTTTCCCTCTCAGCTACTACAAAAAATTAATATTGTCGTCGGCTGAAATCAGGGTAACTGTNTTAATATATTTTGTGAGTCTGAGATTCTTAATTATTAGAATTACTTGTCCTCTTTTTGCTTAAATTTTTCATCAAATATCAGGATTTTTTTTTCACTCTATAAATAGATACTAAGTGTCATTACATTTTCTATTAAAATGTTAGTTTGCAGGTAGTCATTCTTTAATAATTTGTTCCAAAATTTTGTAATATACTGAGATTAAATTAAACTAGAAAATNCAAAATCTGTGTGTACTAATCAGAAGCCTCCTCCTTTATTTTTCCAAGATAAGTACTTTGAGTGGTTTGGCCTTTTCCAATGAAATGATATACATATACCTACATATTACTTTAAAGCATTTTATCTTTTCTCCAAATTAAGTTTCTCTTTTATTGAAAAGTGTCATTAAGAAATATGTGCAGAGTTTTTGCTATTTTTTTAAAATCGCTACTTGCTTTTTAAGGAATATTCATGCTTCTCTGTCTCAAATTAAAGTATCTTTATATTTTCTATTATCATGGTGAAAGAAAGACAACCCTTTCATGATCTGCCATTGGTTAGTATTCTACATCCAGAACTTTTATGGTAAAAGAAATAGTAATTCATAGTTAATATATTTTGTGAGTCTGAGATTCTTAATTATTAGAATTACTTGTCCTCTTTTTGCTTAAATTTTTCATCAAATATCAGGATTTTTTTTTCACTCTATAAATAGATACTAAGTGTCATTACATTTTCTATTAAAATGTTAGTTTGCAGGTAGTCATTCTTTAATAATTTGTTCCAAAATTTTGTAATATACTGAGATTAAATTAAACTAGAAAATCTGTAGTTTTCTTTTCATGTGATATGTATTTACAAATAGTTGTTCTGCTTAGTATTCCTCACACACTGTGTGCAGATAGCATAAAATAGGTCTGGTTGACAATGCTGTGAGCATAATTTTAGTTAGACCTACAGGACAAGGGCACAGTTTAGTCATAATGATGGGAGAGTGCCTTGCACATAAACATATTGCTAAGCACTGGTTGCTATGGAAGTTGCAAACATATTGATCACTGTGAAAGTTTTGAGCATGTCCAGAATGTTCCAGAGGAAACCATTACTGGCACCTGTTTGTTAGGCACTAAATGACTGTGAACAGGACACTCACAAAACCGGGATCTCAGTCCTGTAACCAGGGTTCCCAAGGTCTTTCATAGAAGTCAGATCTTAGCTCAGCACCACAAAAAGCATGGATAAAGCCTCTACCACAACCCATCCAACTTCTGGGCCATTTTGTATCTCCTATTGAATAAGAGTGTCATGTACTTCATAAAATTGCAGATATTTGTGACTAAAATATTGTAATAACCAGGTCCATTTAGTCAGCACACTGCAATTGAACCTTAACTATGATGCCATGCCACTCCTAAGTTTATATATTTTTAAATCTTCTTATCACTTTAGCACAGTTCTTCTGTCAACTGAGTTGTGAAAGGAAGTAAGACTTCACCATAAAACTTCAGCTATGCAGTGCTCCTTTTACCTAACTTTTTTCCATTCTTAATAGAAAATAGCCTTTAAAGTGGTTTCAATAATAGCAAAATAAAGTATGGAAAATTACAGTCATCTTCATCCTCTCCTTTAATCTCTTCATTTTTTCCAGCATGCCATCTCATTTCCACAGCATAATACAGTGTGTCTAATTTAAAATATCCTTCTCGTGTTTCTTTGTGATCAGTGAGAGGAGATAGCTGTATCCATTTTTATTCAGCATTTGGTTTTTTTTTTTATAACCATTAAAAAAAAAAAAAAAAAAAAAAAAAAAAGAGAGAGACAGTGCATTCACTCCACTTGAGTGATTCCTTCCCACTGACACCAGGGCACAAGCACATTGTCCTAAAGCCAGGAAACTTTTATGTTAAGTGTCACACTTGGGTGGGCAAACTCAGAACTCTTCCCAGTTGCCTGTTAAGTGCTCAAGTTGAGATCTGTCATTCCCTACAAATATTGGTGAATTGAATTTCCCTCCATGATTGCCTATCCCACCAAGTGACCATAAAATCAACCTACATCTCATTATGTTAATGATATATATTCTATCATTAAAATTTTGCTGATTTGAATCTAATTTTTACTATCCACTATTTGTAGATTTTTATGCTGAGATTGAAACACTCATGAAGTTCTTTCCACTAGCAAAATTTCCAGTAGCATTAACCTCAATTTTTTTGCTTATTCTTATATACTTTTTGCTTATTTTGTCCTGTACAATTCTCTCAGGGGGAAAATTATTTCACTGAACATACCCAGAATTCTCTATAGTTTTGGACAGTCCATCATAGGTCCTATTTTGTGATGAGTTAGCACAAAGGACTACACAAAATAGAGCCACTGACATACAGAGTTTAAGTCACATTACCTGAAATAATGAGGTAGTATCAACTGCTCCTAGTTGAAAATTTGAAAAAAAACTAGGGAATTCTACCTCTTACCAATAAGGATTCCCTCTACTCAAAGTATTCACAGTGCACTACTCACAGTGCTTATTTCTTGCCAGTATTATTATGTTCAAATTGTTCACATAACAGCAGTGATGGAAGTGATTATGCTCCTAATATGCAATGCAGTTACTACTAAAAATTTTATAGGCTGGCCATCCAGTAAGGTTAAAGTCTATTTTCCTCCAATATATATAGTTTAAATATTGGCAGCTTTTAAGAATAACATTATCCCAAAACAGCACTTATTTTTTGTTTTCAGGAACAGAAGTATTTTCAGAAAATATAGATAGTTCGTCCTGAAGAAAAGACAGAATTTGTCCTAAATTCTCCCAACTGAAATATAAAAAGGATAAAATTAAATACAAATATTTTGGGAGTAGTGTATTGAAGAGCCCATGAAACNACAAGATGAGAAGCTTTTAAGTGAAGATAAAGACAGGGAGAATACTTACCAATTACTGTCATAGGCAAAACACATTTAAGTAAAGGAAAATTAATCCAAATTATATCAAATAATATAAATCAATATTTAAAACATTTCTCTGCCTGACCCCCACGCTCCTCCTTTATCAAGCTCCTAATTATTGTCACACAGATTTCTTTTTCATTATACCAAGTCACAACCTCCTTTTTCAATTTGTGGCCACTGCCTCTTGCTCTCTTACTACTCATTTTAGTAAAAAGAGCCTCACATTGCCAGTAACGTCCCTTTAGACATTGGGAAACCACTCTTTATCTCTCTCACAGCCTTCTCTTCTCCATTTTAAACAAGGTCCTGTACATTAGCATTTCCTCACGGTGCAAATGCTGCAGACCCTGACTGTATGGGTGGCTCTCCAGTGAACTCACTCCAGGCAATCAGCTGCCTGCATGCACTGGTAAGCTCAAAGCTAGATTTGGTATTCTTGATGCAGCTAATGAGTGCCAGGTAAGGAGGAATACTCGCTTCCCTCCTCATGCAGGCTGGTCTGCTGCTCCTTCATGACCCCTAAGGCACATCATTTCCTTCTGTTTAACTTTCTGTCCACCAAGATCTGTCTCAGCAGAGCTGCAACTTAGTCAGTTAGACTCCCTCGCCACAGAACTCTGTTAAAACTGCTATTATGCTGCACTTGGACCCTATCCAAAAGTAAAAACAGTGTGCAAATTTGTGTAGAAAGTGCCCTTTGACAGCTTCTTGAATGCCTTGTTAATATTTGATGCCTCCTTGCATACCCTATTGATATTTTTTTATAGAGCTTACAATCTTCTCAGATGCTGAATAGCATCTGAACCAGTACTAGAAATCTAAATTTCAGCTGCTAATTTGCATTTGGCTCTGTTTTCAGCCAGTAAAGAGGAAGTGGCCCTCTTGGGAAAAAAAATCTTCCAAAAAAATGTGAACATTTGCTTTAGGATGATATGCATTATATTGTCTTTCACAGCACAGCTCATCACATCCTAAATTAAATATCTGTGTTTAGTTAATAAAGTCTTATACCTCAGATGGACAATTCCCAAAATTTGCAGAATACAGATAAGAAAAGTCTGTGTTATTAGCTTCCCCTTTGGACCCATATCAAGGTCGTAAACCTCAACACCTAAAGATGGGTGATTTAGGGGCTGGAACAGCATGTTACACCTAGTCTGCCAAACCTAATAGGAACCTGAAAAGACAGCTTCTAGGGTTTGTGGATATCTTTATTCCTCAGAGGCTTTTTCTGTGTTGAGGACTTTCAAAAGATTTTCTTTTGTTTGCTTTTCGTCTGGCTGGTTTAATTTTCTTTAGTTAAACAGATGAATTATCATAGATCAGGTTTAATCCTTAGAAAAATAGTATTAGGTTACATTGCTAAGGGGAAAAAATACAAAGATCCAGTAAAGGTCAGATAAACAATGGCAGGTGGAGAAAATTTAGTAATCTAATCAAGGCAAATGGACCATGTGGAACCAGCTGGTCTAAGACTAACAATGGTGAACAAGATTATTGTCCCTGATGTGAGTCCACACAGCAGTAGTCAACCAAAAAGGTTCTCTTCACAGAACTCTTTGCAGACTAGAGGTTCATTGCTCATGAGGACTTGAGATTTATGGTATACAGGAGTAAGAGCACTTGAGAATTGTGTGGGAATTTACAGAAAAATGTTTAAGGACATTGTGGGGATTTTGTAGACTTATGGGATGTTTTGGACGAAGCATAAAGACACGGAAAGGGAAGGACTGAAGCAGATCAAGGAAAAAGAAGTTTGGGAAAAAGGAGGGAGAAGGGTATTAAGGGATGGTTCCTCATTTAGTCTTAATGAGAGAAGACTTGCAGCAATCATGTTTCCTATTTATTCGCACTGAAACTGTGAAGAAAGGGTCCAGTACATCTTTTGCACTTTTAGGTAACGTAGGGATTGCTATTGTGCTGCCTTTATTGCCCAAGACCTGCCTATGAGAATCTGGATCGATGTTACTGTAAGAGAAAATTTACAGTTTTCTGTACTCCACTCAAGATACCACCATTTTCCTCAGTGCTGTTGATGCATTTTAAAACTGGAGAGCCACAAAAAAGCCACAGGAAAGACCCATGGCCAAGCTTTTATAGTATAAATGTGGCTAGAATGTGCCATTTAATTTATGACCAAAGAGTAGTCTCAGTTCTGATTTTACTGAGTAATAGAAACACACTTATTCAGAAACTAGTTATGAACTAGTTATATTTACATTATTTAGTACTTCTACAGTGTACTTGCACAGTTTGGTGCAAGACACATTTGATACTGAAACACAACAAGCAATCACCAAAAGGGAAAAAATATAGTTTATACTACATTGACATGCAGGCTTACTTGTTACTTACTTAGGTGCCAGTGGCTGCCCTTCCAGTTCTGACAAAAAATGTTAATCAACATCTACTTTGTAGCACAACAAGAATGGAGGAGATTTTAGATGAAAGACTACATTTTTATGGCCCATTAGAAGAACTCAAAGATATACACTGTAGGAAATTAACAAACTCTTCCAAAAATAGTGGGAGAAAGGATATGATTTAAGATTAAGTTCTACTTTAATGTGCATTCTGAGAAGCAATCCTGAGTGTATTCTGTGACATCAGCTTTTCAGAATGTCTGTATTGATGTACATTAAAAACAGTTCAAGCTGGATGATGTAAGAAGAAACCCCAATTTTTACCTCATCAGAAAGAACACACAACAGGCCATTAAAACAAGACAGACTGGGAGATATCTGCTAAGGACTTCCTGTAAATAGAATAAGCAGATTTTCTTTCACTTCTGCACCATTTCTGTCTTACAAGCATTCATATAGGTGTTTACTGTTTTAAGCATTATTAGGAAGGTATCTGCAAACTAGTTTAGCCTAGTTTGAGTATTTTTTTTTTCCTTTTTGGTGGTTCAGCAACCCTGACGGTAAAATGACATTCAATTCTTTCTGAGAGTATGCCAAAATTGTAAAACAGTATCTGAGTAACTTTAGGCATGCAGTACCTTAGCAGTAGCGCATTCTCTATGTTCTAAAGCTAAATCACTGCATTCACTTGAAGAGTTTATATTGTACAAACAAGGGTAACAGAAAAATCTTACAATAACTGCTGGTGACATCAAAGGCTTTCTGGCACACAGAAAGGTCTTAATTCACACATGTAAGTCTAGCAATATACAAGTAAATCAAAGGAAAATCCAACAGTTATTAACATTTCTATACACGTACATTATTTGTTGTAACAGGCATCTGTAATTCCAGGTAAACTTATTAGATTGTTCTTGCAAGAAATACTGTGGGGGGAAAGTTTTCTCTACCTATTTATGCCTTCAAAAGCATAAAGAACAGTTAATAAAATAAGTGAGTAAACAGATATGCAAGATTAATATTCTAGCTGTGGAAAACAGCTGATATTTTTATTTAAAATGGAATACTTTTAATGCTCTTTTTTGTCTTTTGAGCAAAACCTGGAGTAATTCAGACATATAATTCTTTTTTTTTTTTTCAGTTTGTCTTCCCAGAGATATAGTAGACCTATATTTAGAAATTCATGCAAGGAAGCTTGAAGTGTTGTTGCTAACACTCACTGCTATCTCTTCAACATCAAATTGGTTAATTTATCAAAGTTTCTCTTATTTAATTTGTCTTCATTTCTCTTTGAGGAAATACCACACTTGTAGTTACAGCTGAGAATATATATGTATTTCCTTTCCCTCAACAGGAATACCATTTAAGCAGTAAATACCTGATTTATCTAAAGATGCTTATTTATAATTCATGAACAGAACAGGAAAAAAAATTACCCAGGAGGATGACAATTATGTTCTAGTACATATCCTTAGGCAGTTGAGATATAGGTAGGTATTTAAGGAAACCATAGGTTTCCTTATAAAATTTATTTGTAAATTCAGTATAGATCAAATCCATCCCCTTAGAATATTTTAAATAAATGTTTGAGGCTAAGCAAAAGCTTTATTGATTCACTTTTCATTCTGGTTTTATTGACACTGACAATCTCTCATGTCTAGACACTGCATCTAAAACTAAGGCTGGCATGGTTCTAGAAATCTATTTATTACTTTTTAAAAATATTTTGATTTTTGTTATGTTACAGCTTAAAACTTGTCAGTATCTTACAAAAAATGTTTTCAATGTATTCTAATATCAGAAAGAAACATCTTTTAGATATTTCTTATAATGTTAAATCAGCCTAACCCTTATCTGAACCAAAATCAGTGATTTTATGGGAGGAGCAACACTGAACAAAATTTAATCAAGTAAATGCAATATTCCATCCTACGAATACTCTGGCAGACTTCTTATTTCCACTGACTGTACTCCAGTGCCTTTTGAAGTATCAAATCAATATAGTCTGGCAGCCTTTTTTTCAGTTTACTAAAGCCTACAGCTTTTGGAGGAAATAATAGCATACTGAAGCAGTCCCACATCTGTCCCTTGATTTGACCTGTTACTTCCTCTACCTTTTACAGATACTTTATTTCTATTTACATATCTCAGACAAAATACTAGGAATGCAACTTTGAAAAACATGATAAGTATCATAATTTAAATTTCCCATATAATGAATTCCTTCTGTCTGACTAATTTGTTATTTACTAGGAAATTATCATTAATGCCATATTACTGCTATATTACTTTATACTATCACAGTGACATATTCCCTTGGCTGTTGGCTTTTGTTTTGTTTTTTAGAATGTTAATACTGCTTATGTGTTTAAAAAAAAATAGGAAAATTTTGTGCATGTTCCCATAGACCTGGTGGGAAAATGCCTTCTAGTTTTTTCCAGAGACTAACTCAATAGTTGTTCTGGTTTGAAAACAAAACCAGTGAGAGACTCCAAGTAAAAAATATAATTTATTAGGAAAAGGAAAAGCAAAATACATGCAATAGCACAACAGAAAAACCACTGAAAAAGTCAGAATACAGCCTGACACCCTGTTGGTCAGGGTGCTAGGAGCAGTCCAGTTGGATTGGTGGCTGCAGTCCTCCTGGAGTGGCAGATGTGGTTCTGTTGGAGCAGGGATTCTGTAGAAGGGGTGTAGGCTTCCTCTGAAGATCCAATGGAAAAGTCAGCTATTCCTCTGGGAATCCAGTGGAAAGACTGCTTGTTCTGTCCCAAATCTCAGATTATATCCAGGTGGGGATGCTTAGCTCCTCCCCCCTGGGCAGAGCATCTCACAATGGGCTGTTATCATTCTGGGAGTCGTGTGGTGGGTCCATTAAACAGAAATGGCTCCTGGAGGGAGTTATCTCTGAATGATGCAGAAAGGTATGGATGGGCCCATTAACAGGAGGTAAGTAAGAAACAATGCTCCTCCTGGTTTCAGCAGTTCTTGAGGATGGGAATCGAATATATATTAACATTGTAACCTAGGACAGTAGTTTAGACAGGTCCAAAAAGATATCTACTTATTGAAAACAGTTATATATACAGTATATGCAAAACTGAAATGAGTTTTAGAGAGAAAACACATCATAGAATCACAGATTCACGGAGTCACAAAATCACAGGATAGTCAGGTTGGGAGGCACTGCAGTGGGTCATCTGATCCAACTTCCCTGCTCAAGAAGGGTCATCCCAGAACACATTTCCACAGGATTGTATCCAGATGTTTTTTTTAGTATCTCCAGTGAGGGAGAAGTCAAAACCTCTCTGGGCAATCTGTTCCAGTACATGGTCGTGTTGACGGTAAAGAAGTGGTCTTCATGTTAAAGTGGAACTTCATGTGTTCCAGTTTCTGCCTGTTTCCTTTTGTCCTATTGCTTGTCACCACTCTTACTGCCTGAGTCCTTCCTCTTGCCACCCTCCCTTCAGATACTTGCATGCACTGATAATGTTCCCTATCAGTCATCTCCTGTGAGCCAAGAAACACAAGCTCCTTCACTCTTTCCTCACGGATGAGATGCTCCAGTCCCCTAATTATCTTAATAGGCATCAGCTGGAGTTGTTCCAAGAGCTCCATGGCTCTCCTGGTACACTCTCATCATCTATTCATCCAGTTGTCTTATGAGAGAAGGCAATCAGGTTGGTCAGGCATGATTTCCCTTCGGTGGATCCCAGCTGATTACTCCTGATGACCTTCTTTTCTTTCATGTACTTGATGATGTCCTTCAGGATAAGGATCTCTGTTACCTCCCTGGGGATTGAGCTGAGCCTGACAGGCAAGTAGTTCCTTGCCCTTTCTGAGGGCTAGGGTCTGAAAATTGCTGATTGGATTAAACCAGTTTGCATGAGAAATTTAGGAATGCAGACAAAATTTTTCAGAACTTAAAAGCAAATCTGATATTGCACCTTAGAGCC
>WBNQ01028378.1:31049-45028 GCA_013401375.1 Spizella passerina | reverse complement strand
GCTTACTTATTTTAAATTTTTGGTGAAAATACTTAGGTGTGCTATCACTGAACACTTGGAATCTTCTAAATTATTTTTATTCCCAAAATTACTTACAGCAGTTGAATCCAGAAATGCCTGTTATCAGACACTGTCAGATTTTCCAGCATATTGAGAGGCACCATTGCAGATGAGCAGTTCTGTTCATCAAGGGTCTAAGGAAAGACAGGAGTTCATGGGAAAGGTCTGTAAGCTGTAGTCATGTATGACAGGCTGAATGATATTTACAAGATTGGTATGACTGAAATTAGCAGAAAATCCACATTTTTCTTGGTGAGCACTGACATAACAGCTGAGTGAGCATGCATTTGTTCTTGTTTCACCCAACAGTTTGACCCACTGCAGCTGAGAAGCACCAAATTCACAATTGCTGGTTTGCAGTCCCCACTCTTGCATTTTTGCTCAGTATCTGGTAGGGACAAGGCAGAGGACATACCTCTGTCATTGAAAATTCTCTGCAGATTAAGCTCTGCAGTTGTTATTACCCAAGTGAGAACCTGACCACAGGAAAGGGAAAGCCTGTTTCAATGTCATCATTCAGCTGTGCAGATCCATCACATGCTAGGCATGGGTGGATGCCCACCTTGGGCTTTTTGTGCTNGTCTTTTGTAAATCCCCTCAGCTGGCCCAGGGCCCTGTGTAAAATTCATCTTCCATAATACCAAGGAAGAGTTTGGTTCTAGACTCTAGAATCAGAAGCCTTCTTCATCTGGCACTTGGAACCCNTCTGGTAGGGACAAGGCAGAGGACATACCTCTGTCATTGAAAATTCTCTGCAGATTAAGCTCTGCAGTTGTTATTACCCAAGTGAGAACCTGACCACAGGAAAGGGAAAGCCTGTTTCAATGTCATCATTCAGCTGTGCAGATCCATCACATGCTAGGCATGGGTGGATGCCCACCTTGGGCTTTTTGTGCTGCAAAGGGAAATAAATAAGTAATGCTGCCTCTGAAAAGCCACCTAACAGAGGTGTCACTGTGACCGACACGGGCTTCTGATTTCCATGAGCTTTCAATTAATGATAAAGCTGTACTTGTTATTTTAACTCAGTTCTTCAAGTCCTATCTTGGCCATCTGTTGTATGAACAAATACAGCAATCATTCAGATCAAGGGAAAATATGACTGCTAGAGCTGCTTGCTCTTCCAACAGGTCTTATTCAGATAACAAAACTGGTCTGATTTAAAGGCATTGCTGTGCCCTTTAGGAATAAGTAATTTGCACTTAGGAACACGAAGTGTTCCTCATTACACGAAGAGCCTAGACAACAGGAGAAGAAATCCCATGGTTTAGCAGGGCAATCCAAGAAAAAATTTTCAAATCAGTCTAGAAAGCAATTCCTTAGCCTATTTAACTGACATGGTTTGTACGGAGAAGTCAAATCCTCTATCGGAGTAGCTCATATATATAAAAATACAGTGAACTTTTGCAGACCTATTTTTTCTCTAGCTCATCAGTTTTTTCCTACTTATTATCAATTGTTTCAATTAAGAGACGGTAACCCCTCCTTCAACCATTGACCCATTTCTACTCCTAAATTATCGCAGTAAAAACACAGTCCTACCAGTTTGTCTGTCTGGTATTTTCTGAAATTATCTACAGCCTCTTGTTGTGACATGAACTAGCATTAATATTATTATTTTATCAGCTTATATTAAAAAGTTTTATTGAAAGAACAGTAAGATTATAAAGTCAAAAACTACAAAGTATTTCTAGGACCATAATCTGTCTGTTCAACTTCCTAGACAGCACCTTCATGGTAGAGTCAGAAATCACTCTTTTTTCCCTTATGACTTTTCCGTTCACTGCAACTCTTGACTTTTAGGCTTCTTTGGTTGGATCCAGTATTCATCTTTAGAGAAACACATCTCAGGAATTCTGATCCTTTCATTAAAAAGAATACCGCAGCTTAATATTAATGCAAAAGTACTAGGATCTCTTCAGAAATCTGATCCTGATTGCTGGTGAGAGGAAATTAAACCTCACTTATAAGAGACCTTGAGTATCAAAAATTGGCTTAGCTTGT
The DNA here is from genome assembly GCA_013401375.1 of Spizella passerina. Taxonomy (NCBI): domain Eukaryota; kingdom Metazoa; phylum Chordata; class Aves; order Passeriformes; family Passerellidae; genus Spizella; species Spizella passerina. Next base: position 42,964 of record WBNQ01028378.1, on the reverse strand, counting down.
GGATATTGCTTAAAGCACTAGGAAAGTTTTCCATGACTTGAAGTAAACAAAATATCAATTCTTCAGACAAAGGGTTAAGCAGTATTGAATTGAAGACCATTTAATGGAAAGTAAGGAACACTATGTAAAAGGCAATTGAATGGAACACCATGCCAAAAAATTTAAAAAATGGATGTGGCACACCCTTGCTTTTAATTCCTATCCTACTTCTTTCTTAAAACATATATCTAAGTTTTAGTGAAGATTTTAGTCAGTCACATCTCAAGAAATGTGTTGCTTTCCTCAGGGCTCCAAGGCTTCTGAGGCAATGGAGACATTGTTTTATCCTAGGACACAGAAGGGATGATTTCACTGGTTATAAATTCATTAACTTTTAAGATGTTAAACATACTTCTGCCATTGACTACCTGCAGAAGTAAGAATCCAAAATGGCACCTTGAGTACAGTTCTAGGTGCCATCATTCACTTACATCACTGGAATTTCAGCTATGCCTGTCAATAATCACACAAAATGGGCAGGGCTTGACATGAATTAATACACTCAGGTTTCAACAGGTAATTTGGAAGTTTGGTTTAAGCAGAGACTTTTCAAAACACCACCAAAGATATATAAAAAGAGGAAGCTGAGTTTTTTCACTTTTATGGCAGGGAGGCTGCATCAGTTTTGCCTTTGACCCGCTGCATTTTGCCCTGCTCATGGTAGGTAGGGATGTCTCAGCTAGCATTCAGAGATGCCTCAGGTCAATATTTTCCAGGATTCATTTAGTCTGACACTTTCTGTTCAGATTTCTTCAAATGGTGCTACTAAGCATTCTAAAGGCTTCCTCAGCAGAGCTGGCAGACAGCAGCAGGATCCTGTGCTGTTGAAAGGACATATTTCAAAAATTAGTGAGGTCTTTTGTAAATCCCCTCAGCTGAAAAATTAGTGAGGTCTTTTGTAAATCCCCTCAGCTGGCCCAGGGCCCTGTGTAAAATTCATCTTCCATAATACCAAGGAAGAGTTTGGTTCTAGACTCTAGAATCAGAAGCCTTCTTCATCTGGCACTTGGAACCCAAGATTTTCTTGCCTCCCTCCTTTTCAATTTTGTCATCCAGATGGTCCAAGCAGGAGGATACTCATGGGATGCACACACACTGGAAATGATGAAGGTAATAGGAAAAGCTGCTCACAATGCAGGGAAGATGTTCTTGCTCTTCAAAACATGGTTTTGAAAACTGTCTGTCTTGGGAGTCTTTTGAAAAGTGGTGTGATCCCAGGTAACTCCTGTGCCTGCTGAGATGTTGCTGCAAGGCACAAACTGGCCCAAGCACGTGTCTTGCAGTGTGCTGTACAGGAAGGGTGTGAGCTTGTTTGAGGTGAAAGAAGTTCCACAAGGAAATGCTGGCACTTCCAAGAAATCACTCGGGACATGAGTTGCCTGTGGAGTGAATGCCAAACCCATCTGACCAAGCTAAAGAGAAGAGACTCTCTCCTCTTTAGCAGTGGGGGCTAAGTCACCCTGCTGAAATTTGAAATACCTTTGTATGATTTACAAACATCTATGATGCTTGAACTGCAACCATATACTCCTGTCACTATCACCTAGGAAGATATGTAGCAGAGCTGCAAAACAGAAACAATCTGGACATACAATACACTACAAAGATAAAGACAGTAAATTTGAACATAATATCTTACAAGCTTCTTCACAAATCATTTCATAAAAGTCGTAATCCATACAATTCAAAAGAACAGTATTAGTGACATGCAGTCTCAGTGAGCATGAGAGCTTTGTTGTTCAGGGAACAAGGGGCTAAAAACACCCCTTCTCCCTGGTTTCCAGTTCTCCAATAAAAATAGAGGTAGCTTTCCCACTCAGTAACTATTTTGCACATACAGCAAGTGATGTTCACAGGGCATGTACCTCATGAACATAATTTTTTATGTTTTTTGAAGCAGTCTATTATATTAAAAAAGTGGAATGTTCTCACTAATACTAATAGACCAGGTCAAAAGCCAGCCATGTATTGCAATTTTTTTTACTTTCCTTCTTTTTTTCTTTTGATTTTTGTTTTTCTTTGCAATATTTTCTTTGTTTGTCTGGCCTGGGTTCTTTTTCCTTGAAACACTACGTCAGTCCTGCATTACTCTGATTTTCAGAAGCTTGTGGCTGTTCTAAGGCATCATGTTTAAATCATGCCTAAAGCAGACATACACAAATTTAAGCATGATCATGATTAAGCATTTGTGGCCTGCCTGGAGTACCTCTTTTCCTGATGAGTAGTGCTATAGTAAGTAGTCCCACTAACATAAATGAGATTACTCAATCACTCTGTGTTGCAGTTAAGAGGTTGGACACAGGTGGAACACCAAAATGTGTACGGAAATTCTTCTCTGCTGAGTGTGCACCATGAGCAGCCAGTGCATGTGTTCACAGGTCCCTCTGTGGAAGCACATCCTGCCTGGCTTCATGCTTTGCTGGGAATGAGAAAAAATGTCTCCCACTACCTTGCAGTGCCTACCAGCTAATATCCTCATTTTTTAATGGGAGTTTGGAACAGGAAGCAGGAGAAACAGCAGCACAAATCTGGATAGAGAAATGGGGTGCCTAAGAAATCATGCTCAAGACCCTGATCTGCTGGGTGGCAGTGATGTGTTACAGCTTGGAGCCTCCTGGGAGGAATTTAGCTTGAAGACTCAAAGCCTGTTCATCATTAGAACCATGCTTATAGAGGGCAGGCTCCAGCTCCTCCTCTAAGCACAGCTGCTGCTTCCAGCCAGGACATTTACTCTTTTCTGCTCCAGCTAGAGAACATGGATTAAATGCTCCATCACTGTATTGTCTGTGTCCTCATTTTGTTTTGGGAAAAGAGGCAAAGCAAAACAGGTGCCTGGCACTGCTCTGTTTTGGATATGGATAGCAAGCACAGTGACACTGATAAGGTCTAAAGTATGCACAAGCATTTTTTAGGTCCATAGGGAGCACCAAAGCTAGTTTAACACTGAGCTTGCTGGTAGGACTTTCACTATTTCTATTTAACAGACAAATTTGGCATTATACTGGACCTGTGGCAATGGTGGCAATAATCTAGCCCATTAGTCTTGGTCATTCCAATACAGAGTAGGATGGATGTCTGGAGTTAGCAAATCCCAGGCAAGGGCCATTCCTCTTTAAAGAGCATGTTTAGTGCTGAAGTAGGAGAGGGAAGCTGTGCAGCTGTGCCAGCAGCCGCCGTCAGTCGGAAGGCAGTTCTGTGGTGTGCTCTTTGGGAGCCCGCAGCACAGCCGCTGAAACAGCCGTGCCTGCACCCCGCTGCCCATCCATCAGCACACTCCAAAGGGAAAGGAGGCTCCTGTCAGCTCAGCAAGAGGAAGAGGCAGCACCAGGCTCCCTTCCACCTCCTCCTCCTGTGCCGAGTGCCGGTGTGAGATACCTGGCTAGACTCTCTGCCAGCGCGACTGAGACTGAGAGAACTCCGAGCATTCTTCCCCCAGCACAAGCACAGCCTTGTGCCCCAGCCAAGCCACTTCCCGGCCCATCCACCTGCCTCTACACCCACGGGCACCCTGCAGCTTCCCTGACCAACCTCCCATGCTCAGGCAAGTGAGGGGGATGCTGAGGGACGGACATTCGAGGTCTGTAAGGGAAGACTTTGAAATGGTGCAGCTCAGCACAGCCTCTTTGGTTCCAGTGACACTGCAATGACTTGCAACAACTGAAAACCTGCCCTCTGCTTTTGCCAGAGTTAATGTGTTTTCTTAGCACAGGGATGGAGTGGTCTAATGGTAATTATTGTTAAGGAGGAAGTTAAAGTTAATATCTGTTTTCGCATGAGTATAAATGCCAAAGCCTGAATACATGTATTTCAAAAGCTAAGAGAAATGACACACCAAAATTATGGCATTTCATTAGCATTTCCATTATCTTCGGGCCCAGAGGGCTCAGTGGAAACAGAGTCTAAGAACTTTACCCAGGCTTTATAAGGACTTTTTAAATTGGGTCTTGGAAACCTCCAAGGATTAGAGAAGGCTTAGCCTGCCTGGGAATCCTTTTGCCCTGCCTGGTTATCCATGTGGGAAAGAAGCGTGTCTTTATATCCAGCCTGAACCTCTATAGCTTAAGATTATGCCCATTATGCTTCAGTTTATGCCCATTGTCACTGCCCTTTCCACCAGCCACTGCTAGAATACTACCATGTGCCCCAAATCCATCTCTTCTCCAGGGGAAACCAGCCCCTCCTCCAGTCCCACCTCCAGCCTCCTGGAACCCCTCTGTTTTGTCACCTCTCTGGGGCCCAAACAGAACTCAATGCTTGGATGAAGTCTGAGGGCCCCTGAGCTAAGAGGACCATCCACCTCTCCTATACAATCCATCCGCCCTGTGGGATTACAAACTGAAAAATAAGGAAAAAAGAGACAAGCTGAATCACAGCAAAAACAATGATATGGAGAACATGGCTTGCCTCAACTTTGTTGAGATCAGAAGACCATGTACCTCGGGATACCTCATGTATCCTGCCCCTGAGACTAGCCAACAGAAGAGCATAAGGACATGGGAGGCACAGAGAGAGGGATTTTTGGGAATGATTTCCCAGCTTCCAAGAACTTGACTCTCATGGATGATGAGTTTAGATGCAACAGCTCCTGAATCACTTTTTGTCCTTAAGTTTATCAGATTGGTTTTGAACTCCGTGCAAATCTTAACCTTTACAGTGTGCTCTGATTGAGTTCCACAATGCATTTAACTAAATGACGTGTGAAAACATACTCCTTTTCATACTTCAAGCAGGGCTTGTGTTTGTGCCACTTTCTGTTTTATTGATGTTCCTTACTTCATTAATTCCCTAATAATTGTCTTTCTATAACAATTATATTGCGTGCAAGTGACTCCACCACATCCACCCGACTGCATGTCTTCAGCCATCTGTCTTGCGCTCTGTGTTTTACCCAGAGCAGATGCAGGAGCAAGAACTGCACATGGCTTGAGGTTTTTTAATGTGGCTGTAAATCATGCTTGGCAGAGAAATGCTTCCTGTTTTCTTCTCCTTTTCTTTCCCAAAAATTCTTATCATAGAGTTTGCTGTTTGGGTGGAGCACCAGCTATGCTGTATATAGAGGTATCTGTCTAAAACTCAAATGCATTGAAACCCATGTACCAGTAAAAACCATGAAATCCATGCACTGGTGAAGGTCAGGAAGAGTTTTTCATCTGAAATCTTCCAATCCCTTTACCTCCTCTCCAGTGTCCTGCCTTCTAAGCTCAGCTGACCTGGTTTCCAGGAATTCTCCTTTGGGGTATATCATTTCTGCTCTCATGTCCTTTCAGTTGTGCCTAACACATTCCAAATTTTGCGCCTCTTTGGCAACAATGCAGTGATAGGTCAATGAGGACTACACCTCATTCCTTTCCCGTTGAGTGGAGAATTTTATGGCATCTTTGTATTCCTTTCTTTCTGCTACTCTACTGATCGCTTTAGGCTTCACATTTATGCCAAACACCCAAAACTCAGCTTCTGGAGTAACTTACCTCAGCATGTCCATTCCCAAGAAAGCTGAGAGGCATTGAAGAACTGTGGAGAGAGAGAGCACATGAAGAACAGAAAGAGGGAATGGAGTATCCCCTCTGTGCACAGAGTCATCTATAACCTTCATTATGGTGGTTACCAACCTCCATGGACACGGTTTCACAGACAGTAAAATGGCTCCAGCAGGAGTTGTGAGTCCACATATTGGCATTCCTGTTATGCTGGGAGTCACCTGCTGCCACCCCAGGGCAGAATCTGGCCCTCTGGGTGCTGCTGGGAGTTTAGTACTGGTGGGGTCAAATCAGAGTTGTCTTGTATCATTGTCCATGAGCAGGGAACAAAACCAGTTTTCATTTTTTTACCTGTCCCAGAGAGCAGCAACATTTCTGAAAGCTGACATATAGTTAGTCCAGCAGAGTATAAAGGCCCCACTCTGGTTATATTTTTCTTCCTATCAACAACTTTTTCTGTGGCTGGTGCAACGCTGCAATAATAGTCTGTCACTGTTCTCTCTGTGAACAACAGATATGACCTTTTACCATAAAATCGATGTTGCCAGCCATCTTCAAAAAGGTTCTGGCCTGTGGTGCGTTGTGGGTGAGGCAATGTGGTGAGGTAGACTGTCTTCACAGGCTGGCAAAAAGGCCAGAGCAGGTCTCATGTGTCCTGCACCCTATCTCAGAGTGGGACCACCTGATTTTACCAGCAACACAGTCTGAAAAAAAAAAAGACAACATCATGTGTCCTGAGTAAAGACATCAGATAAAACAGCTCTGTAGATTGACAAAACAACAGTTTGAACATCTGGCATCTTTATGATTCTGCCATAGTTATCATGTGCTTTCCTGAAAAAAATTGGACCCATTGTATCATGTCCGAGTTTTCACATCTGTTCCATAGGAGTCATTAAATGAATGCCCTAATAGCAGAGACTTAGTTCAGTTAAATCCAGGGAATGGTGCTGCTGACAATCTTCAAGAACAGTTAATATTTCACAGAATCATAGAATTTTAAAGAGCTTGAATGGACCCTAAAGATCATCTAGTCCCAGCCCTTGGTGCCACAGGCAGGGACGACTCTCACTAGACCAGATTGCTCAAGGCCCTATCCAGCCTGGCTTTGAACAGTGCCAGGGTTGGGGCACACACAGCCCCCTGGGCAACCTGTTCCAGTATCTCACTAACCCCACAGGAAAGAATTTCTTTCCAGTATCTAACCTATATTTCTCTCCTCTTTTAATTTGTACCCATTACACCTTGTCCTTTCACTACAGTTGTTGATGAGGAGTCCCTCTCCAGCTTCCCTGTAGAGCCTTTCAGATACTGGAAGGCTGCTATGAGGTCACCACACAGCCTTCTCTTTTCCAGGATGAACAGGCCCAACTTCCTCAGTCTGTCTTAGTAGGGAAGGGGCTGTAGCCCTCTTATATATCCTCTTATCAACTTCCTGGTCAGTCAGTGGACTCCCTCCAGCAGTTCCATGTCATATGCAGGGGCCTCAGAGCTGGATGCAGGGTTCCAGCTGGGCTCTCCCCAGAGCAGAGCAGAGGGGCAGAATCCCCTCCCTCCCCTGCTGCCCACGCTGCTCTGGATGCAGCCCAGGACACCATTGGCATTCTGGGCTGGGAGTGCTCATGGCAGGGTCATGTTGAATTTTCATCCACCATCACCCCCAAGTCCTCCTCCTCAGGGCTACTCTCAATCACTTCTCCAGCCTGTAGGAGTCTCTGGGACTGTCTGGCCCAGGTGCAGGACTTTGCCTTTTGCACCCCACTTTCACAGAACCACAGAATCACAGAATGGGCCAGATTGGAAAGGACTCCAGTCTCCTGGTCCAATCTCCCTGCTAAAGCAGAGTCTCCCTGCAGCACAGGGCACAGGATCATACCCAGATCTTAAATATCTCCAGCGAGAGAGACTTCACCACCTCTCTGACCAGTTTGTTCCAATTCACGTTTACCCACACCCTAAAGAGGTCCTTCCTCATGTTCAGGTGGAACTTCCTGTGCATCAGTCTCTGTTGCCGCTTGTCCTGTTGCTGGGCACCATTGAGAAGAGCCTGGCTCCATACACTGACACCTTTCCTTCAGATTAGACATTTCTGAGGTGCCTTCTCAGTGTCTTCTCAAGACGAAACAGGCCCAGCTCCCTTAGCCTTTCCTCACAAGTGAGGTACTCCTCTCAGCCCATCATCTCCATTGCTTCCCCTGGACCCGCTCCAGGAGCTCCATGTCTCTCTTGTCCTGAGGAGCCCAGAACTGGACACAGCACTCCAGATGTGCCTCACCAGGGCACAGCAGAGGGACAGGATCACCTCCCTCAACCTCCTGGCAATGCTCTCCCTAATGCACCCCAGGGTCCCATTGACCTTCTTGGCCCCCAGGGCACGCTGCTGGCTCATGGACAGCTTGTTGTCCACCAGGACCCCCAGGTCCTTCTCCACAGGGCTGCTATTTCTTGGAGGTGAACATTGTCATTTCCTTACTGATTACCAGAAGGCATCTCTGGATGTTAGAGTAAACAGTAGCTAATTGGCCATGTAAAACCACAGATGACTGAAGAAGCTGACTCACATCCCACCTTTTTGTTTAAACTTGCTGTAAATTCTTCACATTTTTGATTAGTAAGAACAAAGATAAACTGCTTTAAATGTAACCACAACCAGTAAACACTACATGCAATGTCTGAAGCATGGCTTGGATTTTCTTTGGGGTGAATGGGTGCAGCTCTGACTGAGGCTGAGAGGTTGGATCGGCAGTTTCCAAGCCATAAGCATTTCCTGCCTGAAAAAGAAAAAAAACCCAAGGGTTTCTGCAGAATGAAGAAGAGCAAAACAGCTGTCTTAAGGCCAAAGGTGTGTCCTGATGAGCTGGAAGAAATGGACATGCAAGGGAGAATTTTGCTGGAAGACAGTTTAGGTTTTTAAAGAACACAGGAGAAGTAAAGAAAAAGGCTTTTTATTGTGGACTCCAGTCCAAAATGCAGATAATTAAAGGTTTTTAAATTATCCTCCTGAACACATGAATGAAAGACAATAAACACAAGGGAATGAGAATGCTCTTCCCCTCTTGAGCAAATTTTGCATTTGTACAGAGCTACACTGGAATCACAGCAGATTAAATACTATTCCCCAAACATCTCAGACACCAAAAGCTGCTGAATGTTGATACTTCTGTCTTTTTTTCAGCCTGCTCACTGCATCCACCTCATCCAGATCCTCAGGCAACTTAGGCTGCAGAGTGTGGGGTCAGCCTGGATGCTAGGGCACTCTTCTGCTCCAAGGGAAGTCACAGCACAGTTTCTTTCTCTTCATCACATTGCAGCCTGTCAAAGCCATTAGCTTACCTGAGAAACTACACTAAGTTCAGAAAAGTGACTTTTCAAAACTAGGCCTGCCTTCTCCAGTTGTTCACAGGGAACAGCATTTGCATTTGCTGATCCTTAACTATTTTGATTTTATTACAGCAACTCTTGCTAGTTAATTATTTCCTCCAAACTAGTGCAGCTTATCCTCTTTCTCTCAGCACTTTACTCAGGATAGTTCTCTCATTACTTGCTCATTTTTGCCAGAACACTGGGATCTGTATCAATGTGACTTATTTTCTTGAGGTGTCCCTGACCATCAGACACTTCATCAGATTCTTTAATATCTTTTGCATCCTGTTGCTGTAGACAAGTCATGCACCTGCTGGACCATCTGCCATTGCAGACTGCAATTCAACCCACGCACACAAGAGATTTCTTTATCCATTACTTTGCACTTTGTTAAATGGTAACTGTCTGTACAGTGAGGCTCTAGTAAGGTTTTTCAGAAGGTGTTTGAAAAACACAGGCTAAACCTGATTTTTTTCTGCCGTTAACATTAGAGGACTCCAGTTCTGGCTCCAGAGTTGAAAGCAGTGCATGGGGAAGCCTGCAAGGCAGAGGGGCATGCTGAGCGCTGCTCACCCTGCATGCAGGGAAAGGGAGCGCTGTGGCACAAGACAGCCTAGATTTTCAGGACTCTTGCACAGAATGCAGAAGTGCTTTTATTCCTTTCCTGATTATTTTCTTTTTTATTCCCTGCCTTTGTCTCATGTTCTGGGTTTTGTTCATGTTTCTGGAATGGCATGAAAAAGCCATGCTGTAATCACCTGGTATTTGCATGAATTTTTTGGTTGCTGTTTATTTTTTCTCTCCTTCCCTCTTGTCCCTCAAAAGTCAGCCTACTGAGAAGTTGTTTTGGAGGTTTCTTAGGCAATTCAGATACTTAGCTTTCCATCAAGCCCCCAAACAATTGAACTCACAACATTTTCTTTTCCAATTTCCTTGCAGTATGGGCTGAGAGTAGAATGCCTCCAGTTTGTTTTGTTGCTTACCATGATCCTGCAACATTGAAAACTGTACAGCTGAATTTAGTGCTTGCAAATCAATTGTCTTTAATTTCTTTACCCTGTGTAAGAAGAGAACTTCTTCCCTGACAGAAGAAAATTGCAGGTATTGTTTTGGTAATTCTTAATGTACTGTATTGGAAGTGTGCATTCCCCAGGGGTAATTTTCTTGCATGATTTACTTGCTTAGTCTTTCAAGGTACTTTGGAGTTGGTAGTTTTGGTCAGTGTCCTTGGGCAACTGATCCCTCGTGAAGAAACTTGATCAAAATACCTTCTCTTAGTTTTCTTTGTTCAATATGTTGCTATCACTAGTGCTCTCCTACTCAGTGGGAACACATCAGTTACTGGAACAACCCAGAATATTTCAAAGCAATAGCTTTCACTGACAAATTCTTATCAAATAATCAGGCTGTGGTCAATTGTATTCTCTTTTCTGTTGCTATACAGTCTTTTTCTCTGGAAATACCATACAACTAAAGTGGCAAACTGAATGAATGTTAATAAGAAGCTGACCACCTGCAGAATGAAACCTAACAGAAGACAGAATATTTAATACCCCTTGACAGAGAATAGAGGTCAGTATGAAGTGGAAAGAGTAGCTGTTGTCTGCCCTCTGATTAGGTTCAGACCTTGGTTTTGGTTATAAATGTTACTTTCCCACCTCCAGATATAAATTATAAGAACTTTGTTACTAGTCCCATAGCTGAGGTGGTGACTCTAGATTACCAAATTCTCTGTGGCAGCTGTGGGCAATAGTTTAGGAGCAAACTACAGGATTAAATGGGTTTGCATAATGAGCCCACATAGAGCTACACATAGCAATCAAATTAACAAATACCACTTTCATATGCTTCCCTATTACCAACATATTTGCAGTCTTTCTGTGGGTTAATCATGAACAGACAAAGGTCTGAGCTTGTGGAATAGCATATTCATTGTCAATTGTAACTCATGAGTAAACTTGCAGGAGGAATTGCCATTAAAATACTTTCTTTCTCTGCTCAGTGAGGTGCTCCCACAACTTTCAGTGCTTTACTAGCAAGCTGTATAGAACCAGTACATTTAGGGTAATAGGATTCCTGTCTTGGCTCAGTTTTGAATGTTTTATGAGTCAATTAAAACCACTTGAAAGAATTTAGTGACAGAGGCACCACACATTTTATTCCCTGACAACTACGTTCTGCATTGTTTTCATAGGGGTAGGATTAATGAAGGTTTTTAAAATCTTTGCCCCAAAAGGAAGTACCCAGATTCCAGTTATTTGTGGTTTTAAGCACTGAAACTTGGCAGTACAGCATGTAGGAATTTTTCAATGATCCAAAAGAATCCTAAATATACATGTATTTAGGTCTTCAAGCACGCTGAAGTATTGTGTTTACTGGGATCTGTGTGGCCCCATAGCACCTTCTGAGTTGTATTTGTGTGTGTGTATGACCTGAGAATCTGGAAAGAGTTCTGTCTAAAGAATACTTCACAAAAGTTTTATCCACAGAGGAAATCACACCAGTCTGATTACATCAGAACACTAACACTGCTGAGGCTCTCCCACCTGACTCCGTATTCAAACTTCCTTTGGAAAGGGAGGAATCAGTCAGCAAACAGAAAACTATTTGTTATCTACATATTTTAAACTAGGGATCAGCTAGAAGTAGCCATGATGTATTAGGGACAAATTTTCAGGCATGAAAATTATTGTTTCCATGGACTTAAAAGGAGCCATACTAATTTTCAATCCTCAGAAGTCTGATCTCTGGATTTTTCTTGAACTTTCACATTAGATTCACCACCTTGCTTACCAAATCTTTTGCCAAACAAAGTTGTATTTAGCCTTTTGTCTGATATTTTATGCTGAATTCAAATTTCCCACCACCATTATTCAACCCATATTACCTTCATTTGGGATTTTGCAAAGCCATTAAAAACAAACAAACAAAAAAAAAAAAAGCCCAAAGAAAACCAAACCAAACAACAACCAACCAACAACAACAAAGCCTAACAAAAAACAATGATGAAAGACCCAAACCACCAATATGTAGCTT
>WBNQ01028378.1:1310-22173 GCA_013401375.1 Spizella passerina | reverse complement strand
CGACACCGCCCCGTGCTGCCCTGCCCGGCCCCTGCCCGCCCCGCCCCGCCGGGGCCGCGGTGCCTGCGCCCTCCCCGGGGCTGGGGCCGGGGCCGGGGCGGCCCGGACCCTGGGGGCCGTGCAGGCTCCTCCCGAGAGCGAGCGAGAGGTGCCCGGGGCGGGCGTTAGCGAGGCGTGTGCCGAGGGGTGTGTTTTTGGGCTGGAGTTTATTAGTAGTAGTAGTAGTGAAGAAAGGAAAGCGGGGGGAGGAAAAAAAAAAAGGGGGTGGAGAAGGAGGGAGGGGGGGGAAGGAAAAAAAAAAGGCCCGAAGAGGAGTTTCCGAAAACTTCCAAGGAACTCGCGGCTGCAAGTCCCAGCGGCAGGCAAGAGCGATGCTGGAGCCTCGGGCGCTCCGGGAGCCGANTTTGAATGCATTCCTGGGCTGCCGGGGTCCCTCCACAGCATCTCACCCTCAAAACCAGCATCTTTTGTGGAGGTGCACCCTGTGTCTTGCTCATGATGGCTCAGTGCTGGTAACTCGATTGGAATGACGATTTAATACTGATGAACACAGCCTGTAGATAATGCTTGAGTATTTAGATTTTTCAGAGTACAGAAAACCAGATTATTTCGAGATTATTTAAAAGTACACTTCGTTAGCCAACAGTCTCTTACATTTCGCTGCAGGCTTCCTCCTTGCTAAGTAGTGACCCCTTAAGGAAAAACCGAGCTACTGCCGCCAGTGTTATCTCCCTATCTTCAGCTGTTCTTCCATGAGGCTTGCTTTTCCTCCCTGCCCTGCCTGGAGCTTATCGCCCCAACTTCATTTCAGCACACTTGAGGAAGGATGTCGTAACGCTCTCTGTCAAGAAACCCAAAATGTGACACAAAAGCATCTGTAACTTTTCGTGTCAAGAATCGTATGCGTGTATCGTATCCCCTTACTGCCCATCCCATCTTGATTTGATTTTTCACTAAAGTTGTATCACCAGGCCACTTAGGAGGTATATTTTTTTTGCCTTGATGTTTTGCAGTCAATGTTGTTTGCTGCTCTTGTTTTACCAAACAGATAAGGACTTAGACCAACACTGGGGTTTTTTCTGTTTGTTTCAAAGTACAAATGCTGAAAAACCAAAATGCTGGCTAGCCACTGCTTCTTCAAAACCTTCTCGCACCAGGAGAGTATGTTGAAAGAAAATGAGTTCAAAAATTTCAGCCAAGTGAGGTACTCAGTATATACAGGGTTTCACTGTTTCGTCTTTTTTAGGCCTGATTTGGGAAGATCTTTTTAATGTCTTCAGTCCAAGAATACTGAAGAATTTTAAAGCATCTTTTGTGCATGATGGCCATTGCTTGATGTCCAAGGCACATGCACAACTCTCCTCAAGAGGAGGAATCGCCACAGACTGTGAAGTAGCAAACCTAGTTTTAGATTATGACTCAGTCTGCTTTTCCACATTGCATGACTTTTCCAGGAAAGACCCTCCATTGTGAGACTTCACGCACTTTGTATTGATCTTTTCTATAACTTCTGAGAATTCTGTTTTCCACCCAATAATGTGTAAGTGCAAGTCCTGCAGGGAACAGTTATCTCCACCATCAGGGGCTATGGCTCAGGTTAGCTGAACAATTAATTATACACAGATTCCTGAAGTTTTCCAGCTGATGGTGGAGTTCAGTTTGGTGCCTTTACACTGTTATCAGCTGCTTCACAGCAGTCTTGGGTACGGCTGTATTGGGTGCAGTTTCGACTGCGGACTGCAGCAAGGCTTTACCTGACCAGCTGTTGGCTGCGAGAACTGGTGGTTCCGGGACCAGCCCCATGAGAACGTACCAAAATAGAAACGGAGGTACACTGAGAACAGTGAGACCTCGCCACGACAGGACCTCCTTGCAAATCACCAGGTGCGGGAGCGCACGCTTGTTTTGCAGACCCTCCATCCCCTGAGCATCCCCGCCGTCGGGGCGGAGGCGGCACTGCCGGTAAGCTCGCAGGTTAAGCGGAAGCCTCAGCTTAAGCAGGTGCCTGAGCGGCACCATGTCAGTACCCTGATGAACACCCGCCTCACGCTCTCTGCGACCCCGCGCCGCAGCCACCCTGACCGGGGGGCGGCCCCGGCCTCGCCCCCTCGGCGCGCTCCGGGCAGCGCTGGCCGGCGGGGCGGCTCCGGCGGCNGAAAGCGGGGGGAGGAAAAAAAAAAAGGGGGTGGAGAAGGAGGGAGGGGGGTGAAGGAAAAAAAAAAGGCCCGAAGAGGAGTTTCCGAAAACTTCCAAGGAACTCGCGGCTGCAAGTCCCAGCGGCAGGCAAGAGCGATGCTGGAGCCTCGGGCGCTCCGGGAGCCGACAGCGGCGGCGGCGGCGGCGGCAGAGGGGGTGACCGCGGGGATGGCGGCGGGGAGCGCGGTGCCGGCCGGAGCCGGGATGGCCGAGAAGAAAAAAGCCGGCAACGGCAGGAAGGGCAGGAAAGGCAAGGGCCCCGGCAAGAAGCCCGCTCCGCCGGAGGAGGGCGAGGCGCCCGGGTCCACCGCAGGTAAGCCCGTCGGCAGGTGCGGGGGCTGCCTCGCGCGGACCTTCCGCGCTCTTTCCGCGGCCGCGGAACTGCAGGCAGCGGCAACTGAGCAATTGTTCAGCTAACCCGAGCCTGCCCGGCTCGGCGGAACCTCCGCGCCCCGCCGCGGCTGCTCGCAGAGCTCCCGGAGCGGCGGAGGCGGCGGCGTTGCCGGGAGCCCTCGGCTATCTACCACGGTTCGGTCTGCTGCCCTATTTCCCTCCCGCTGGCCCCGAACTCCTGAGAGGCTCTCGGTCAGCTGTTACTTTCTTCATATTTTTGTCCCCCTCCCTCCATTTTTTGGAGGGCGTGAGGCTATCTCTCCTGTTACAAAACACGTTTTCTGTCCCTTCCTTTCCCCAGAAATCACTTAGCGTAGTTGAACAGATGACCAACTTTCATATCTGGTATTTTGTCTAAACTTGCGTCTATTTACTCAGGGATGATCAGAGAGGACATTTTGCTCACTTAGCAGCACGTGTTGTTCCTCTCGTGCCTTCTCAGTATTAAGCCCAAGAGTTCATGCCAGTGATACCCTTGTCCTCCTCAATAGGTGTCCAGGAGCAGGACCCAAAAGAGGGGTCTCAGCTGAGTGTGCTGCCCCACCCGCCGTAGTTACTTGTCTCTGTCAGCCAAAGCCCCAGTCAAGACCAAGACTCCTAGTGCAGAGTGCAAGCACATATGAGTGCATGATGCTTTTCATAGAGACCTTGTGTTATGCCTCCTAGTTTATCAGAAAGCCTGGCACTATCTATGGATACTTCTAGCTTTTTGCAACAGCAATGTATAGCTGCGTTTGAATTCTTTGGGGTTTCGTGAGAAATTGTTTTGAAAGAAGCATGGGAAAAGCAGTCAATTGCCTGTGGTTTGGTTTTGGATTTTTTGTTTGGTTGTGTATTTTTTCCCCCTTTGTGTTGTTTTCCTGTCCCAACAGACAAATTAACATAAAGCCCAGTAGGGTAAAACTTTCTAAATATACCTACATTAATTTTGCTCAGTGTATCATGGCCAACATAGTGCTGCTCTTGACTTCAGTCATCAGCCATCAGGGAGGATATGTGTGATTCAACAGCAGCAGATATCCCTTTGGGCTACTAATTTTTACAAACTAGCGCTGCCCACTGCATCCTCTTCTCTAGGTTGTTTGGAGACACAGCTTGCCCAGCTTCTGCTCAGCAGTGACTGTAAACAAGTTTCAGGAGCAGTACAGGAGGTTTCCCTTGTTATGCGAAGATAGAGACAAACACTTCTTTTGGCCTTCTTTTTCTCTTTCAAAAGATTTTATAATGCTGTTACACTGTGCTAGCATTGTAAGCATCTCCTGCTAAAACTAACCACCTCTGGCATTAAAACGTTAAAACCTCTGGCAAACTTATCTGTGACAGCTGGGCTGTTTGAAGTGTTTGCAAGGCTTTTTGTTTGTTTTTGTGGCTGACAGAAAACAGGAAGACAGTGACA
Source organism: Spizella passerina (assembly GCA_013401375.1). Taxonomy (NCBI): domain Eukaryota; kingdom Metazoa; phylum Chordata; class Aves; order Passeriformes; family Passerellidae; genus Spizella; species Spizella passerina. Next base: position 18,188 of record WBNQ01028378.1, on the reverse strand, counting down.
AGTTGGACAATTTGTGATAGGAAAGATCTGTCAAGGAGACACACGTTTTCTCACTGTGCACCTCAGAGTTTTATAGCATCCCATCCCATTCATGTAGGAGAGATTTCTTTGTCCTGTTGTGCAGTTTTCCTTTTGCAGTGGAGCGGGGTGCTGAGGGAGTAGTGAAGCGACCTGTGAACCAGAGGGCGTATTTTTTGAGTAATCCAACCAAGTCAGCTTCTAAACTAGGCAGAGGTTTTTGGAAAGATGATCTTCTTTCTCTGTAGAGGGGAGCTAGAAGAGCAGAAAAATCCATGCAGGTAAATAGCACCTTAAGTTTAGGTATTGAAGTGTAGTTAATTCTCAGTCTGATCATGTCTGCCATGGTGAGTATTTTACCTGCAAATCTGAAGGGTATCAAGTATAGATTGAGAATCATCAGGGCAGGTCTCAGATCATGCCAGCTCCTAAGGCTTTGCTAAAACTCCAAAAGGCTAAGTCTTTACTAAGCCGAAATATGTCAGTGTTTGAACCAGAAATGAACCACTTTTCTGGCAAGTGCTTACCTCAGGTCTCCAAAGCACCGGTATGTTTTTATAGGTATGAAGGAGTACCGCCTTCATCCATACCTGACATTACTAGTCAAAAGTTTCCTGTGTGGGCAAGAACTGAACATTCTTCTACCTTATGTAATGAAAATCCCGTTCCTTCCAAGATGAGTGTATGTGGCAGGATAGTTCACATGTGTAGCTAATCCATGTAGTCTCTCTAATGGGAAAATTAAATACAGCATAACGCATGATTGTAAATTTTACTCTGAATCAGATAATGTCACACTGGCAATGTCATACAGATTTTATCTAATCTGTTACTTAAGGGTATTACCTGGTTGGAGGGGCATTTAGAACTAGAACTGATACTTAGAAGAGAAAGAGCAGAAAGAGTGGTTAATGCAAAAAGTAACAAGAGAGCAATTTTGCATTTCAAGCCATGGGCTTTTATTCCCTCTTTTCAAGCATATTAGAGCTTGAATTAATTACTAGTCTACTCATATTGATTAACAATACTGACTGGCACTCTATGAAGGCCTTCTGACTTTGACAGGACTGCAGTTTTCCTTTTTGCTAATATAGGTTTGCAACCGTACCTGTTGTCATTTGGTGTGTTTAGGATGTGCAGAGAGGTGATGAAACAGTTTTTCTTTTAGTTACGTGCTTTCTTTAGTTGAATTATGTCAGGAATTATCATCTTCTCTGATGTGTTCTTGTCTTACACAGAGTTTTCATCCACTTAGGGTTTTCCTTATGAAGAGCAGCGGCTTGCAGATAGTCCTCAGTTTTAAGATCTGGCACTAGCACAGAAATCTTTAGCTTTTTGCTTAGTGCAGTTTTTTTCTGACCAAAGCTCCTTGCAACTTAGTTTGCTTCTGGCTGTCAAAGTATATCATATGCACTTGAATCCTGGGTCTGGAAGTTTTGGTAATTTCTCAATGGATTGAGAATCAGCTTTGGTAATTGGGAAGAAAGAGTATAAGAAAATCTTTCCTATTCTGTCATAACTTATCCAGAAACTCCAAAGCTATTATTGGACAAGAAAGTTAGTTATTGAAAAAAAAAAAAAAAGATTAAGGAGGTATGGCCTTCTCTGCTCACCTGCACAGTGGTAACAGAGAAAAAAATCTTCATGTTTTCCATTGCCTAGGTGAAGTCTGGGCTCTGTTAAAAAGTTTGGGGAGGTCCGTGTTGGTGTGATCTCTTTGTCACTAAAATTATTTTGACTTTTACTCCCCTTTGCTACAAGTGCTCTTGAGTAAACTGATAGTGTCTGGCTTGTGTCAAGACCAGAGTGACTATGTCTTCCTTTAGCAGGGCACTCTGGACCATGACAAATGCAAAGCAGGGAAGAATGAAGAAGAGAGTGTTATAAATGGACAGAGAGTTACAGCTTTTCTCCAAGTTATGTCAGTGAACTGCCCTGCCAACTGAGTGTGCAGACAGGCTCCACAAATCTGCCAGCAGGGCTTCCTAGAGCATTGCCAGCACACTGAGAATGCATCCAGCCTGGGCAGAGAAAGCTTATGCAGGAAGGCTGAGGTTGGGCATCCAAGGCCCCCAGACCTGCCCCTCACATAGGCCCTGCTCCTGATTTAAGGTGCTGTTAGAGCAGGAGCACAGGGGCTGGAAATAGGCCCTTGTCCCTGTGTCAGCCCAGCCTTCTGCCTACCCAGCTTTAGTGCTGGACTGCATAACGTGGAGCTTGTGCACTGAGAGAAAGGGGTCAGCCCTGGAAAAATCCCCCTGTGGAAGCTTGTTTGTGTCAGCAAGGTGAGGTACCAGCACATCAGCCCAGCCCCTTTGCTCTTTCCAGACAGCTTGGGGAATGTAAGTTTTCAGGTGGTTCTGCTTAGCAGAGAAGACCAGGGTGAGGTTGCTGGGCTTGAAAGGACAAAGTGTGAGAAGATGTGAAGCCTTTCTGAGGAAAACACCTTGATGTGTGTGAAGACTTGATAGTACTGCAAACTCTGGCCCAGGGTTTTGTCAGCCACTCTCCAGTGGTACAAAGAGCAAGGCTTCACAGGCATCTGGTGCCAAAACAGAGAGAAGAAAGAGGGAAGACCATCAAATGGGTCTCGATTATCGTTTCAGTGAAGTGACCTCAGCAGCATTGTTCTGAACATATCTGCACTAACAGAGCCCAAAGTAGAGAGACTGTGGTCGCTGACATAGAAAATAAGTATCTCCTGGTGTGTTTCACTTAGAATTAGATAAAATGCCAGAGCTTGAAGACTGCTGGACAGAGTAAGCAGCACAAAGTTCAGATGAGATGAGTGTGGCTGAGCAGAATGTTTGACCGTATCCTGGAAGCAGGCTTGGTTGCCAGAGGAAGAAATGGTTTTTATCATATTAAAGACCAAAGTGCAGGTGAGAACTTGATTGGGAGGATTGGAGCTCAGTTTGAGAGCTGCTAAATTTAATTTGTTGTTCAGTATTCATAAAGAGATATCAGAAGACTGATCACTGTTTCATCATGGATTGAAGACTAGAGTCTGGGAAATGGAATAGAAGCTGTGATTTCTGACAAAACCAGTCCACTTCTAGAGATAAACTATTGCTTAGAAGGAGTGACAACTTCTTTTGGTGTTTCCAATCCAAAATATTTATGTGCTGCTGGTATGCTAGTACATTTTTCTGTGAGGAAAGCCTCTCTACCTGTGTGCAATGCCTGCATTCTCCAAACATTCCACACAATCTTCAGAGCAATTTTGAGAGTGAATCCTTTAAAAAGCATGCGAGTGCATTCATGTTTTTTTTGAATAAACAAGATTAGTCACCATTCAAACTTTTTTGGATTAACACTAGAAGTACTACTTGACTGCAGCCATGGGAATGCAAACAGAATGGTGAGAACATACCAGTACCGTTGTGCAGTAAATACTGTGTGTGTATAGAAAGACATTCCCCTGTGAAATAAATCCAGAAACTGTTCTGAACTTTGTGCAAATATTGCTGGCTGGACAAAATTTTTATCTTTCATGTAGAAATGCCAAAGCCTGCTAAGATATGCATGGATTTAAAAACTTTAACCTGTGGCAAAGCTTGTGAGCTAACTCTTAAATCTAAGTTTGTCTATTTGTAGTTGTGGGCTTCTCAGATTTCTGGAAAGGCAGTAACTGCAAAAGGAGGGAGAAAAAGGTTGAACAAGGCAGTTTGAAACAGCACTCATAAGTGAAAAAAGAAAAAAAGATCCTATGCAGCTGATATTTTAGAATAGTTCTCTGTATAGCACTCTCTATTTGGGGCAGCTCATTTTTCATCTTTTCTACTGAATCAGTCACTTAGTTTTCACAAAAAACATTTTGGGTGCCTGGTTTGTGAATGCCTAGCCATAGAGGATCTTTGTCAACACATTCGACTTTAGGCATCTAAGTGGCAATTTGTTATTCTTAAAGTAAGGCCACTTAAATGCAGAGCTGTGGAAAACTTTCTTCTAAGCATCTCCCTTCCCCTACCTCCCCCCTTTCAATCTATCTATAAGCATCTGATAGCCCTTTGAGGCAGGTGGTTGTAACCAAAAGCAAAACAGTGGAGAACAATTGTGTCTCAGGGTGTCAGGATCTGGAAATGCTATGAATTCTTACCAAATCAGTGTTTTGCTAACATTCCAAAAGTAACAAGAGTGAATGTGCCTTTAACAGTACTGATAGTTTATCGTGTTCCGTTATGATACGAGAAAACAAACCAAGTGTCAGTATTTTGTATGAGTCATTCTAGTTGTGCAAAGTGCTGCTCGAGTGTGCTTGAGGTGGTTGAGTTAACCCTCAGTTGCTACCTCAAGTGCACGGAGCACTGGGCTCGGCGGGGGAAAGGGTCTTGTTGCAGGTCTGGAACGTCCACAGTGGCAGGCTTGCATGGGGAGAGTTACGGGGCCGAAGCCGCAGGGACAGCACGGCCGAGAGAAGAGACAGATTGCGGTGCGGAGGCGTTTATGGACGTGCTGCTTTAGAAATAAAGAAAACAATCGAACTAGCAGCGAAGGGGGAGAAGAGCGGCCGGTGGCCTGCGGGGAAGGCGGGAGCGGGCTGAGGGGGCTGCCCGCGGGTTGGGCTGCGCTGCCCGCGGTGGCCGCCAGGGGGCGCGGCGGGAGCGCTGTGCCCGCGGCGGCGGGGCCCGGCCGCACCGAGCGCGGCCCTCGGGCCCTGAGGGAGCGCCGCCAGCACCGGGGGGGTGCTCCGAGCGGGGATTCTTCAGGCTGCTGTGCTGTGCTGTGTTATGTTGTGTTGAAGGTCAGTGTATGTGCAGTAAACAGGTAGAGAAGCTGTGAGGAAGGGAGACTTGGGTCCTGAAAAACACTCTGCTCTGATTTCGTGCAATATGAGCATGAAGTCACATAGTGTGAGGTCACAGGAATAGTGAATTTTTTTGCTCTTGTTTTTGTTCATTATCTCTCTTATTCCTTTCCTACCACACCTCCTCTATCCCTCTTCTTCCCTTTCTTTGTCCTTTCTCTCTTTCCCTTGTTTCTTCTCTTCTCCTTTCCATCCATCTGTCCTGCTGTCTTTTTATGCACCCCTTTTTGTCCTTCTTCCATACTTTTCTTTCTCCCTCCTTTCTTTTCCCCATCTTTCTTTATTCCCTATTATTTCACCATCCTTTTCCTTCTTTTTTTTCCCCTTCATCCTGTCCATCCCATCTGCTCTATTTCTGTTAATGAAGGAAAAAAAGCAATGAAAGGAAAGTAGACCAAGATATATCATAAGGCACTGATAGAGGTCTTTAATGTAACCTCCTGTCTGGAGTAACTGCTAGTTTTTCATTTATGCATTTGTGAAGTAGAATACTACTTGTGTCTGGTTTTGTGTTTCTGGTTGTGTAATTTTCTGTGGGAGCATTAGATCTGGGGAGAAATTGACCATGTTATGTAGTTTGATCACTATGGGCCATTTGAATCCTAGCTCTTACAACCAGCTCCACAGGCTTCACAGCTCAGGGAGGAAGAGGGAGATGTTAATCCACTTGTGACTGTTCACTGGGGAGCCTTTACTCATTGGCTCGGTGCATCTCTTCCTCAGGTTTTATGAGCTGATTGTCCTTCCACCTCTGTAAGCAGAGGGAATCCAGATCAGGGAGTTTGGGCTTGGCATTCAGTCATGGACTCAGGCTGAGCTTTGCTCGATGCCTTTCTCCTGCATTAACAGCTTCTATTTCACCCTTGAGTCAACCCCATGCCATGTCCTATGGCTAATGGTTAATCCCTTTGAAGGCAGTTACCAAGGTATGAATGCTTACTTAAGGTGACTAAACAGAGTCCCTAGTAACATCCAGTTGTGGAGGTAATAGATAGGGCTTGTTATCACTGCCATTACTGCCAGAAGAGTTAAATTCCAAATTTTCATGTGTTTGTGTGTGTATATTGGTGTGAGCACATGTAGGTGTGATGTTTTAGTGGGACTGTTGGCTTCTACAGTTACAGTCTATTCAGTTTTCCTTTGAGGAAGTCCATTGGACTTAGAAAAGAGAAAAAGGGGCCATAATTTGCCCCTGTAATGCCATATTAATGCCATATTGCTGTGGCATTAATACATACCTGTATGCAAAATAGCACTGAAAACTGCTCGAAGTTATTGTACTATGTTTGGAATGGGTGGCCCTGTTATTCTGTGAATATATTTTTACGTGTCCTCTTGAATTGCATCAAATAAACTGGTAATGTTTGTGTCATCATAGTCATTGAGGTCTAGCTGAAATCTCTGTCCTCAAACCGTCCTGTGTGGAAGAAGTTCCCGTTGTATCCCGTTGCCTGGGATACAGGCTTTGCATGTCCAAAGTCATAACAGATCAGTCTGATCACAGAAACCACAGGCTCCTGACTCTCAGTCTAACCTCTCCCTTCTAGCCACCATGGTTTCTAGCACATGGCCATAAAATATGTGTACCACAAACCTGCCACCTGCCCTTTTTTTTCTTTAATTGTCAAAAAGATTCCTTTCTCTTTGTAAAAATAAGTTTTCTGGAGGATGCTGTGCATAGTTGATACGTCTACTGCAGGAAACATAGGAAGAGGAGGGGTCTTTTTAGGTAGCAGGCACATTGCTGTCCCAGTGGAGCTGTGCAGCCCTATGGTAGGAGCTATTTCTACAGGGTGAATACGTGGATGAAGAGCATCAGAGAAGATGTCAGCTGTACTGTTGTGCCAGACCTGCAGGTTCAGGGAGAGTCACTGGCAGGACTCTCCCTGAGTGAGAAACCCTCAGAGAGAAAGGTTTTATTAGAAAAGTTTTCCAGCAGGCTGCTTCCAAGGACAGTATGTACCTTTGCAAGAATGAAAGAGAAACCTCCCATGCAGAGCTTCCCCACTCCAGTGGGAACAATCTGACCTGTAAAAACTGGTGTTCCAGGGCAGCAGTGCCTCCTTCTTGTTTCTGCCCATTCTGCAGCGATCCATGCCAGCTTTAGTGCGTCATCATCTGAACATCTCAAGAGAAGTCACTTTAGGACAAGTTAGCTAAGCCTTTGAAAAACAAACCTGAAAACATGGTAGCTGCTAGTTGACCCTAGTTCTTGGAAAGAGTAGACTGAAAATGCAGAAGTAGAAACTGCCCCATAAAGAGTGTGTTCTCTGTCAGGCTCTGCAGGACTAATGCAGCTGCTAGTGCTTTAAAAAGTCAAGGCAGTTGTGCAGTGAAAAAGCTTGCCTGGGCATGTGAAAGATTTCTGTCCCTCACAGCATCTGAGATGAAGATTGGCATAATTTTTGAAAGATGGGCTATAGTTCAACTAAAAGGTATGGGATGAATGCAGAAATTACTGTGTGAGATTTTTTTTCTGTTACAAGCTTCTAGTCTGGCAGATGTTCTGAGCCAGACTTAGTGTTTTAGATTCCAGCAGTCCTAGCTCAATCTTTTTTATCTTGGTTCATTTAGATTTAAATGCAAGTTTTACTTAAGCGTGTTGCTCATGGCATGTGAGAAGGCACAGCAAATGTACAAAAGGCTAAGTGTAAATGCTGGATGATAAGATGAACTGTGGAAAAAAACGAGATTTATTATCAACCAGACTGAAACTGATGTTAAGCACAGGTTTTCCTGGTGTTATGAAGTGCCAGCAAGGTCAGAAATTGGAAAACTATTTCAGAGCAATAACAACAAACTGAAGCAAGAGCAGGAAGGTTTTTGAAACAAGGTCAGAGAGAGGGATTTAAAATAAATAACTGTCCTGTTAACTCAGCTCCATTCCTAGGTTGTTTGGCATTGATAGGCCTTGGGTTTTTTTCCCATCTGTGAGTGAAGATGTTTCTCATTCCACTCTGTCCTCGCGCCTCACCTGGGGCAGCAGCCTCTTTGTAGGGACCATCCTACCATCATCCCTCTTTATAGCTACAGGGTCTCTCTTGAGGCTCATGCCAGTTCCATAAATAACAGAGCCCTCTGGTCTCAGCAGTCGGCGTTCTTGCTTCCATCCCCAAATTTGCCATCTTCTCTTATCCCTTCTCCAGCTCACACTTGCTTCTTATAAGCTGATAGCAATGATCCAGCCAGTTTCAGGCATGGAACAATCCATTTTCTAGGCAGATTGCACGAGGGGAACCAATTCTTTGGCTGCAGTAAGAGTTGTACCTTGATCCTGTACAGCAGGATGAAGGCAGAGCTTGTTGTTGAGAGATTGTCACTTCAGTCCACAAGAAAAGACCAAGGGAAGAGATATAACTTCTAAGAGATGTTGAGAGAGAAGTTGCTTCATCTAGGCATTTTGTTTCGAAGGTATGGAATTAATTGCACAGCTGCTGTCAGTGACCTTGCTTCCTCTCGAGGGGAGGTGCAAAGACAGATTCCCAGGACACCAAAGGTGGCTGAGGATTGCTGAGTCCCAAGTTGTATTTTTAAGTGCTTCTCATGGTTCACTCTAGGCTCCCATAATTTTTCCTCAGGTTTACTTTGTGTGCAAGTGCCATTAAAGTAACTGCTTTGGTAGCTGCTGAAGTAAGCTTCTAGGTCTATATAGCTCTTTTTCTGTGTAAAAGAGCTATATAGATCTTTAGTTTGAGTTATTCGTGTCTGTTTCCCTTTTGATGTCAAGGACAGACTTGTTCCAGTGGCAGGTTGCGCTGAGTGATTGCTGCCACAGTGAGCTTGCGGGAAGGTACCTCCAGGGCACTGACAAGAGGGAATCAGCATGAAAATGAGATGAAATGGCAGGAGGACATATAATGGGTAGGAGAGATGGTGTCCACTGCTCTGCCTGAAGTTCCCTCTCAACTGCACAGGTGATTTTGCTACAGATGGTATCCTGTCATTGATTTGCTCATGGCTTTTTTACCCCTTAAGTCTGTGATGAAGGGTTTTCTTCTTCTGGGCATTTGGATCAAAATCACCAGGAGCAAGTTTTATCCCATCTCTCTTACCCATTACAGGCAGTTTTGAGGTCACCATGTTTGTGTATCCCTCTGTTGTGTCCACACCTAAGCCCTGAAAGGAAAATTATCTTCCAGCTTACTTACAAACACAATTTGACCTTTAAGGAATGCATTGAAACACCTTGAACGTCACTGGAAGTATTTGCACACTAAAGCTTAAGCACTTTCCTCAGGTAAATTAAAATAGCTGGGGCTGTGTGCCTGGGTCTAGGTTTTCCCTTCTCTTGCCTATACAGATAACCATGTATCTTAAACTCTAAGCAGGCCATCTAGGTGTTCTTTGGTCACACTGCAAATTATTTAAACTGAGAATAATGAAAGGACCCACAAGAACCATTTGTGGAAGAGATTTATATAATGCACTGTATCGTGTCTGCTGGCCAAGAGGTAACAGGCAGAGAAAGATGATTAAATTGAACATCTAATGTTTGCTGTTAACTCATCTGATGTGTGAAATCAGGTACCTGTACATTTGGGATTGTTTTGGCATCTTTTTCATCTTACTCTATAAAAGCAAGGTGATAGCTTTTACTCATTCTATTCTAAACTACTTAGCTTTCATAAAGAGAAGAGAAGGCCAGCTCTTTTTTTTTTTCTCCAGAGTCGTGTAAACATATATGTGGAGTTGTGCATACACATGCACTCCAGTCCATCACAAATGCAGCAAGAGTGGAGTTTATTTGAATTTCAAGACCTCCTACAGCTATATTGCAACACAGAATTTATCCACTGGGGAAGTGTCAAGAAAATACTTATTTTCTAGGACATTTTTAACTCATGGTTCCATAAAAATTATGGAGCTCCTGAAAAGACCTCCTTGGGGAGCGGTCCTGTGAAATATGCTGACAGCCAGATGGCACAAATTTGGAAAACACTGCTGTCCTTAAAAAATGGAACTGAAAGCCTCTGTGAGAAGGCAGTGTATTTTCCTAAATAACCCTTTTAATTCTGTATTAATGTGATAGAGAGCAAAAGATGCATCTTCTTTTGATAATGCAGGGAAACAACTTTTCATGGAAAAGCAGAAAATCTCAGCATGGGTCATCAGGGAAGTGTAGAAATGTCCAAAGTAGTGAGTTCACTTTGATTTTTTTTTAAAGCTGCAGTTAGTAAAAAACTTCCTTAACAGATTAAAGAAATACCAAGCAGCCTCAGAATTGCTTTGTTTCATGGCACATTTAATGATGTTTCTTGCTGTCAGTTTCATGGCAAAGCTTAGTTCATTTCATATCAACACCAAAGACTCCAGGTACAAATAAGAGCTATAAATCACTTTGGAGTTGAGGGATAAGGAGCAACTTGAGGTATTTAGAACGGAAATTAGTTTGTGAGGCTATTTCCATTCAGAAAACCGTGGTGACTGCTGGCTCTACACTGCGGAGTACATAAGATAAAAAGCACAAGACAGGATTACCCTCACAGTGTTTGCACATTTCCTCCTGGCCATCAACAGGGCACATGTCTGTCCAGTCTGCTCAAGGGTTGGCGTCAGAGATGACAGTGGAAAGCCCCACGACACCAGACTCATGTCCTGCCTAGGAGCCTGTTGAGGTTTCTGTCCACCTCCAAGAGAACACCAGAGGAACAAGAGGCAGCTTTTGAATCTACATCACACCAAAAAGGCTCCCAAGCATCTCACCTGCTTTCACTGCAGCTTGCTGACCTGTAGGGCTTTACTATGTCCAAGAGCATCACAGCCAGTGATTGCTGTTTTTTTTTTCCCTGTCACCCATAATCAGCTGTAGCTGAAGGTGGAGTACTCAGCTAGTTTAGCTTTTTGTCTGATCAGAATGGTCATTTTTATATATAACAAAATATGCTTCATGATGAAGTGATGTGGGCCTGCTTGACAAGGGAAATTATTGGGTGTGGAGGGTTTTTTAAACAAGAGGGGAGGATACTCACTTGACCAGGAATGACTCTACAGGCCACCTTCCCTAAGCAGTTGACTGTTTATCATGTTCTCAGTGCTGTGCTTCTGCCCTGTGTCTGCTATATCTCTTTCCCCAGAACCACCATCCACATTTCTAACTCAGTTCTTGCCTGGAGCATACTGTATATAATGTTTCTAGGTAGGAATGTGGGGGTGGAAAGACCACATGAGGTCATAAAGTTTTTGTGGAGTTGCAATTTGATCCAGAAAGTGAATTACCAGGTGCTTCTTCAGCGAGGGATTGAGGGGTTGTATTTAAATACCTCATTTAGTAAGGCCTTTTATTCCAGAAAATAATCAATTCTGTTTATTCTCTAAATGTGCATTTGTTTTACTATAGCATAATTCTAGGATGATGTTTAAATTGGTCAGTAGATTGAACTTAACAAAATAAGAAATAAAAAAATAATAAGACAATGCTACATATAATTTTTCCTAAGAAATAGGATTTTACCGGACTACTGAGTAATAAAACCTTTAAAAGGCAATACTTTAAAAGGCAATATTTCTGGTGCTTATTTTCATAAATTTACCTCTGTGTTGCCGAGAACAGGGAGAGGAAATGCTCCAGTAACCAGCATGTGAACTCTCAGGAGTTCAGGATGGGTATAGCATCAGTCAGCAGGCTTTGCTCAAGATGGGGTGGCAGAGAACCTTTGTACCACTCTACAAATGTATGTACTGTTGCTGAAATGGTTGTTACCTCTCAGGGAGGCTTCTTGTACCAGAAGGTTCCTATGAAAGGGCATTACTCTCCTGTGAGCTTTAAACAGGGGTGCAGCTGGTCATGGCTTGGCTGTGAGGCTGCCGGGTCTGCTCTGCAGTAGAGAGCACTTCTGGAACTGAGGTTGTATTTTATTGCTGCTGTGTTTCTGAACAGAACCACTGAGTGCTGCCCCTCTACCCACTTGTTCAGGCATTCATCAGGGAGAATCGAATGCAGGCAAAAATGGCTTGGAAGGCAAGAGTCTGTGGTCAGTGGTCTGCTTATACAGGGGCACCTGGAAAGCTCGTCCAAATGAGCTTTAAAGTGCATACATTAAGTCATATTGGATCATCACTTGTGGGTTTTTATTATTTTTAGCTATAAAGCAGAAAGAATTAAGATGACATTTTTCTGAAGGTGTAGTCTCATCTAAGTGTAATGGAAGTACTTTAGATTCACACTTTAGGTTAGTTCAGCAAAAGTTTTGCAGTCTGTCCTTGCACCAACAGCCCTAAAATGCCTTCTCCTTGCTGATGAGCCCAGGAAAGTTTCTAGCCGTAGCCAGGGGAAACCAGATGCCCAGTCTGCAGTGTTGCTGTGGTACACATGGGATGTTACTCAGGGAGAGGTCAGGTTGGGACCATATTCAAAGGAACAGGTAAATTGTAGGAAAGCAGGGACAGGACTGGGATTTGTGGGGCTGGACATTGAGCAGTGGGGAAATGAGTGGATAGAGAGGTCATCAGTGGAGACCTAGAAAAGGAGGGAGGAGAGTTAGGGCAGAGAATTTGGTGAGCACGATGTGTCTGGGAGATAAGGCTGGAGGAAGAGCAGGGGAGAAGCACATGGTCATTTTTGGCTCAGCAGGAGACTGGAAGTTGGGAAAGGGGACAAACTGAGATGTGACCGACCCACAACAAGGGTGGAATGAGTGGAACAGAGGAGGAAGGTGGCCTTGTGGGAGAGGAAAAAAGGCTGTCGATACAGATGGTGTTGGGCAGGCCTACTTCCCCTGGGGTTAGCCAGCAAAGTGACTTCACTGACTACCCTCATCTTTTCCTCGCCTGCTTAGCCATGCTGTTGCCATGCAGTGACCATGGTAACCCGAGTTTCTGACTGGCTGTCCTGGGATGGTAGCGTTAATGATAGTGGTGGTGAGTATTGACAGAGGGGAGGGGCAGGCAAGCAGCTGTGGAGCAGGGGAAGTTGCCTGAGTACAGTAATCGTCTTTGGCAGGTCAAGGGTGAACCGTGGCCTGAGGGAGTTGTACAATGCCCAAGGCTAGCAAAGTGGTGTTATAATAAACCCCAGATGTTTCCGCTATTTACAATGTATATGTTATGTTTAAACCTGAAAATGCATCCTAGGATCTGGTGGGTAGGGAAACAGTTATTAGCTGCTTAGAAATGACTTGCTGGTAATGTATCTGTTCCCCCTTGATATTAGCTGTTGCCTGTTTAAAATATAAATCTTCGAAGCAGAGACCCTCCTGAGCAGCTTCTTTGCCAAACCAGTGGTTCCATTCGGTGTCATGAGGAGCAGCGTGGCTCTTCCTGACGGGTTCCTGTGATGGGGGATCCTGGGCACGGCAGCCCTGGGAGCCGTGCTCACAGCCGGCCTGCGTTGGTGTGGGAGAGGCACTGCTGTCAGGCAGGGGAGCCCAGCCAGCCACAGGTGTGCAGAGAGCACTGTTTAATTTCCCCAGACTAATTATTTTAGATCTGGAGCCAGAACCCTTGAGTTATGTCATGGGCCAGAGCAGAACTTTGAATAAGCATTTAAGAGAGGGATAGGATTTAGCTGATGAGGCTTTTATGCGAAAACAATTGCTTGTCTATAAGAGTAAATTAGTCAGCTAAACTGTTTGTTTGTGGCCAAATGGTTGCTTTGCACAGACCCTCTAGGTGATCAGTGCTACAGATGGTCCGGGCAAGGCACTCAAAATATTAACATTTGAAGTGAATGAGTTTAACTGTGGGAAGGCCAGGAACGGAGGCCCCATTTTAGAGATGAATCATTCTGAGTGAATTATACCAAAGCCACACAAATTTGGAAGAGCCATTTTCGCTTCAGTGTTTTATTGGATTTAACTAATCCAAGAAAAATGCATGCCTTCAGTAAATCCTTAGTAGTTCCTTACACACGTCCCCTGCCTGCCCTTGCTTCCATATCCACCAGTCTGCACCGGCCACATTCATCTTGCGGGCACTTAGGGTACAAAAGGACTTGTTTGGACCCCTCACCACAGGATGTACTGAGGCGAGTGGAAGAGAAGTGCTTTAAGATAGGCTGTGCAGAAACATTGCTGAAGATCAGGTAACAGTTTGCAAGGAAAATAGCCAGAAATTGAGTCCTCACCCAGATGCACCAGTGTTGTGCTGTTTTGCCCAGAATACCTGGGATATGTGGGAGAGAGGAGTGGTCACATTATACAGCATTTGTCATGTCTGGATATGGGGTTTGGGTCTGCATAGAAATGAATCTTGGGGCTTGGGGAGAAAACAATGCTGATTTTGAGGTTTTGTTGCATTTTTCTCCCTTATTTTCTGTTCCTACTCCAAACAGGCCCCTTGCAGCTATTCCATCAAAAGTCTACTTCTATTAAGGGCAATGCTTTTTCTTCCTGAGCTTTATTGTCCTCCCACATCCCACTTGCCTGCCTTAGAGTGATTTTCTTGAATGTTAGCCCTGATGGACAACTCCCTGCCTAGACATCCAGTTTTACAGTATTTCACATCACACCTCATAAGAAGGGGTGCAGTACAAGCATTCTGCTAGGCAGAATGCCTGCATGATGATGTGAAGGACCCTCTGTACCTTTCTCTGATTCACTTGGACTCAGTATTGTTGGTGAAGGACCATTTATGTCAGTGGTTTCTAACATGATACCACAGTTTAAAATGCAGTTAAGCCACATCAGTCAATATGAATTCAGTGCCTGGGGTGGCTGAGTGTAAAATTACCAGAGTTCTGTGAATTCACATCCCATCCTACTAACTAGCTTCCCCTCATGGAAAGTCAAATGTGTAGAAATGTTATTTGCCCGAGATCTCTTTTGATTGTTAGGCTTATCTGTTTTGGTGATAGCAGAAAAGTTTTTTCAGTGTTTTTCATCTAATTCATTGTGATGACCAAGTCACAGTGAAATTGCTGAACAAGAGTTAAAACAGGAAAAAAAAAGAAATATTTTTCTCTCTCAGTCTGTGCCTAAAACTGAAGTGACTTTTTTGGGATGTGATGACCATTTACTCAAATGTAACTCATAAAGTCACTCCTAGCACTTACTTGTTTAGTGATCCTGTTGAGTCTGAATTCAAAACATTTTTTAATAAAATTTCTGCTTTTCTCCTCTCTTAGGGGTCTGGTAGATTCCCCTAATGCCAAGTCCTTGTCTTTTTCTGTATTTTGGTCTTTATCTATCACTGCAGAATAATCAGTAAGATAACTAATACATCAGATAACATATTATTTTCTAGCCTAAAATCAAAAATGTAAGAATTTATATTGTTCTTGTAGACATAGAATATCCTCAGAACTTGGAAAACTGAGTTATCAAATTGAAATTAAGGGCTATGCTTAATTACAAATAAGGGTGTCATAAGAGTTAGAAGACAGTGACAATTTTTCTCTTTTTTTTTTCCCCTTCTTTCTGGAGAAAGAATGATGTATAAGAAAAGAAAAAGATGGTTAAAACCTGTTGTTTAAATTCAGTGCTTCCTCTCATTACTTAAAGAATGTTTTGATTGGGGAAACAAGCCATGAGGATAAACAACTGTCAAACATCTCAGTACTGTCAAAACCAATGCCATCCCCTGAGCACTGATAATATTAAGGAACTCAATTTAAAACTTTTTTTTTTAAATCTACTGGGAAAGGCCAGGATGAAAATATTGTGAGAAATAGGGTACCTGGCCCTGGAGCTATTTGCCTTTCTCAAGTATGGAAACTTTGGCTTCCATGACTGCATTCCGTGTTTGGTGCATGTTCAGTGTACCCTGGATGGGCCTGCAGAGGCTGCAGATGGAGGTGCCTTGCACTGCCAGATGAGACCATCACTTTGTTGGTGATTTGCTGGATTTAGATCCTCTTCTATTCTCTCTCAACTTGTGTCAGAGTTGTTGCTGAGAATCCCTGAACACACAGTGTGTGCTCACTTCCTCCATTGCAAATAGCTTGATTGTTCTATAGGCTTAATGAAAACACTAATTTGATTCTGCTTTTCCTCAATCCTTGATCTGTTCGTTTACTACTGGAAATTCATGAAGCTCCTGGAATAAGCAGTATGTAAAAAGATCAGACCTGGGAATAACGTCTTGCAAAGTCCAAAGTGTGCCTCAAATTCTTTCCAGAAACACTGATTAAAATGGAAAAATATGGTAGACTTTCAGTGTAATTATACTGTTGGGGTTTTTTATCATGATTTTAAGCCATTGGGTTTTATGACATCTTTCTGTAGCCAGATACAGATTAGGAATCGGTTAATACTCTGAAAACAGAATGCTTGTCATCTACAAAGTATTTTGCTCTATTAATTGTTTCCACTTCCCCTAACAGTAATGGTGTCCGGCTTGGTTACTTCCTGCATAGAATTAATTCCCTTTGCAGCCAGAAGGGGGACTCAGGATATTAAATTTCAGCAGATGCGTTGAACTTGTCCTTTATGTTCTTTTTTTCTGAACATTGTTTTCTGATACTAAAGGAAAATATAGAGACCTTATCTATATCCAAATTTGCAGTGATCTAATTAAAACATTAATCAATTATATTTAGACCAATGCAAAGTTCTGATTCTTCCTTGGCTTCTTCCATCAATCTTTTATTGTTGTCATTGTCGTAGCTTTCATTATTATGTACTTAGCAGTGTGGGACAAATTTTGCAGAAGGAAATACTGAAATGGACATTTGGACATGTCTGGAATCAGGTTCCAGTCCATCAGGAGGTGGTTTGGTGTATCACTTCTTTGTCTGTTTGGCATAGGAGTTTCCAGGCCATGTGTTGCTGCATCTCCCCAGGGGTATATCTTCCCTTCAGTGTGTCAGCAGGATCCTGGACTGTAATTAATAAGGGTGTTTTATTGGCTGTTGTGATATCCAAGCATAAGAGTGTGTGGGACCCAAGAGAGTCCTGGTCTGCTCTATGGATTTCAGACCATCTTCTAGCTCATGACGAAAGAGAATAAATGAGCGTCTTTAGGCAGAGCTGTGCATGTTGCTTCATGTGCAGTGGAACAAGCTGTGAGAGAATAGCCAGAAGTTTAAAAAAAATTACAAAACAAACCAAAAAGCCAACCAAAAATAACAACAACAACAAAACAACGTGTAGAAAAGACAAAGTGTGTTCATACATTAT
>WBNQ01028377.1:0-14425 GCA_013401375.1 Spizella passerina | reverse complement strand
CACAAACAGCTGATTCAACACTACCATGTAAAACAGCAACCTCTAAACCATAGCTGTTTCTCCTACTCTTAGTAAAAGTTCTCTATACAGAACTGCAGGCCCAGCCACCCTCTGGCATTAAGAGCAGCATGAGTTCCCACTCACATGGCCCCAGAGAGAGCACACCTTCCAGCTCTGCACCCTATCCATCTCCTGTGGCTGTAGGCACAAAGCTCACTCACACTCACTCCCAAGGAAGTCCTTAAAGAAAGGGGAAGATTCTCTCTTCAGGTACTGGGAAGAGGGCAGGTTTTGCTCCCTTTTGCTTTTCCCTGGATTATGAGCAGACAAGCTACTGCAACCAGCACTGACTCATCTGCTTGTTCTCTCCAGCACACTGAGCTGTGGGCTCAGAGGTGATCCAGTGGCAGGATGTCACCTTCAAAGGCTGGGACTGATTGACAGGACATGTTATGAATGAAGTGGTCACCCTTCAGTTATTACCAGTGAGCATCTCTCTAAAGCATTCCTTCAATTCCAACCTATTATAGCACTTGAGCCAGCTGGGGAATTTTAAAATATATTTCTTGTACAGAGTAAACTAGCACTTGCTCTGAAAAAAACCCACTTGCAACAATTATTTGAACTACAAAGGTTTCAGGAGTATTTCTTGCCATTGTGATCTATTCAGCAGCAGATCAAACATTACAAAAGACTCAAGAAACAGCCTGCATTTTAAAATTTATACTCCTGAAGCAACACTCTTCATCTAGAAGCAAGTACACAACTATTCTGAGCTTTCACTTCAATTGGGAAAGGTTCAGTGGCACAAAACACAAACAACATGAACATCTCTTCAGCTTATTCTTCTCCCATAAAAGAAGAAATAACTCCTTTTAACTAAGTGGAAACAATTTCTTAATAAAGTCTACTTAGTATGGTGCAGTATGCATTGAATTGACAGCACTTGAATATTTGTGCTGTCTTTCCCTCCTCCCCTGCACTGCTATTGTTATCTTTGCTTTTCCCTTCTGGCTTAGATGCAAGAAAGCAGCAGACTGAAGTCTGCCATCCTCTACACTGCATGAGAGTGGACTTCAAAACAACAGTTTCCCAGGCCAAATTCTGTTCCATCTCTGTCAGTATAAGCCCAGTGTAGCTTTCCCCTTCACTGAGCCATTTCCATACTTACACCTGTAAGTCTGAGGGCAGCCTGGGTCTATGACCCCCTTTTCAGACACCTGCTGCCCTCCCAAAAGGGATGGAGACCAGAAAAATCTTCAGTACTACTTCACATATAAGAAGCCATAAAGACTAAGTTTGGATGGCCTTTGAGGAATTACCCAAGTTGCGCCTCTGTTTTAGGCAGGTTCAGCTTTCCCCAAATCACTCCCAACAGATGTCTAGGAAAAAGCCACTAAAAAGCCTTGAAGTAGCAAAGGTTTGATACTGGAAAAACCATTTTTTTTTAACCTGATTCATTTCAGTTTTCTTTGGGCTAACCCAGCTTTTTCTGTCCACACAACACAGGAAAAACCTGTGGAGCATCCACTACCCTGTGNTTACCAGAAGGAGCTTTCTATTAATAAATTCTGTTAAACCATTTGACATTAAAATGCAGAGCTGCTTTTAAAGGATCAAAGCATTAAGTGTTAGTTATTAGAATTGTTAAAATGACACTTTGCCTCTGGTCCTTTCTTATTATTAATCACAGTAGCTCCTCAAACTTCACCAGCTAAGCAGGGGCTGCCCCTGGAATGCATTTAAGTCACACCACCACAAACTGCTAGAATTCACGGGAAGCAGTCAGTCCCACAGCCACTAGGAACAAAAGGGAAATATCACTTTTCACATCAACTCCTCTGATGTGAGAGAAAGAATTCAAATCATACTCCAGCCCTCACCCTGTTTATATTTAAGCACACTAGAGGAAAAAATTATGCATGAACATAAAGAGGTGTGCATAATTTTTGCTAGAGGTAGCACACAAAAACAGTAGTTGAGATAAAAGAATTTATTCTGTTCACAACATCCAGAATAGCAGGTAAAAGCACAATTCTGCCAGGAAGTTTTGAGTGAAATACTGCTTAGTAATTGCACTCATTACACCATCTACTTTGGGGATAAATAGGAAAAACCAAACCACTTTTCTTCAATTTCATGGCATAACAGTCAGCTACATGTGATTTGTAGAAGTTCAGATGAAGCTAAAGAAGAAAATAATTTCATGTATGTCACACGGATGAGATTGATTACCAACAAAGCTTATTTTGTGAGAGACAAGAATGCTCAGTTAGAACATGGAGAAGTGAGAGAACACATGTAACAAATTGATTACAGTTGGTATAGCTCTTTCTTCTACAAGCCACATTTGCAGTTCCTGAACAACAATACACTGCCTGAAGCAATACAACATTTCCTCCATCATAATGAGAACCTAAATGCTGCTCTTCTGTATTTTCAGAACTGAGGATGAAACAAAAAGACTGGCAGGATGAGGCCATGCTTCAGAAGAAGATGTGTACTTATCATATGACTCCCTGTAGTTTGAAAACAACACAAAGACCTATCTGCTACCAGCCATAGACATTGTTTCTCCACATGTGCTGCCTGAACCACATTTGGATAAGAACCAGAGCCAGATCTTGAGAATCACCCATGCAGATCTGAACACAACTGACTTGAAAGACTGCCACAGCTCGATGCCCAAGTGTTTCTAAACACTCCAGCAGTACCAGTCAGGCACTCAGCTGGTGAGTTTATGGACAAATGTCATTTTAGAAATGGACTACAAGGCCAAGAGTAAATGTACTTTGACATGAACAAACAAAATGAAATTCAGCACTATGCTGTATCATCACCTTTAAGTAACAAGCTCCAGATAATTCTGTTTCAGTTATCTGATAAGTGTTTGTGCATTCCCTCAATAGGGGTATTGCAATGGCTCTCATTAAAGTATGATCATTTTTGTAGTTGTTGAGCAGAAAGACAAATAACGTGCTTACTGTTCCATAACAAGCATTGTTCAACAAGCAGATTCAATGATTAAACACAGGAGTGAAAAAAGCAGTTCTTGCTCTCACACGTGTATCATTTCTGATACAAGGAGGCAACAAACCAACTGGTCCTTGTTCTGTGGTTTAGTTGCTCATCTACCTGGAATTATCCAAGAAAGGCAGTGGCACTGGAAAAAGCAGCAGTTGACTGCTCTAATGTTATTAACTTCTTTCCCATACCTGGGGCAGACATAATTATGTGAAGTGTGGATGTTTAGTGGGCTGCATTTATCTCAAGTCACTTCTGCCAGGATGCTCTCTAGCACCCTCAAAGAGCTGTTTACAGAATGTCACCCTAAGACACAGAAGAAGAACTAGTGCCTCAAGTATTCAGAAGCATTTTCCTGAATAGATTATTGCAAAAAAGAAGTTCAACACCTACTTTGCAACAGCAACAACAAATGTAAACCACATTATGTGGCTGCATGGTACTTATTTGCCAGCTGGACTTAAACCATAACAAATATGTAAGCAATCTGACAAGAGAAGCTTAAAATAACATTGCTATTGAAAGCTTAAAAGCTGATCTACTTCAACTTGAATTATTTTTAAACATTTAAATTCATTCATTTGATTCAGCAAAGATTTTCAAGCATACACTTAAGCAAGCAGTTAGTTGCACAGACGGCAAAGCTTTCACACAGGTTTAATACTAACAGAACAATGTAGCAAATCAAGAATCACCTTCAGAAATCCAAAGTGTTTCAAGTGCCAAAAAATCTAACCACTTAATATGGTAAGGTAGGATATCTTGGAAATTGGATAAAACCACTTTCATCCAGTGAGACAGACTCAGCATGTATCCATCTGTAGTCTCCCAGATGAAATCAGTGACAAGTGAGTTCTTCTACTGTACCCTCACTGCAAGCAGAGCATTAAGATTCAGATATAAAGAGATAGCATCCAAACAAAATGTGTTCCTAACACTACTTCCAACAACTCTGTCGAAACCAAGAGTTAAGTCAAAGCTAACTTAGGAGACAACATTCCCCCAATGACTATTCACTGCAGAATCCCTTCAGCACTTGAGGCTTTTTTTTTTCCGTGCTGCTGATTACCCTGTGCAGAGGGAAAATGCTCCAGTGCTTTGTGTTGTGTGGGTGATGCTCCCATTTCCCAGCTGAGTTTGGTTCAACATTTATAGAAGGGATAAAGCATTCTGAATTGGCTTCTCTCAGTAAAGTGACTCAGTGATCACTGTGCAAGTGGGAGGACTTGAAGCATTTGACATTGCTTCTCACATTCTTGCTGTCACAAATGCAAATGTTGGGGAATTTAAACTCGTTCCTATCTTGTCATTTTAAAATCCTAAAGAGACCTTTGATCATTCAGCGGCCTGTTAAATATTTAGCAGTCAGGAAGAAAGGATTCTTTTTCCTTCTGTGATGGTTTAACTGGTTTCATATCTAATACTCCTTCTTTTTTGTGAATACAATGTATCAGCATTTTCCTCAGAGGAAAAAAAATCCCTTCAATTAAAAATTGATCTACCATCTAAACTAATGAAAAAAGAAGACAGAAGTAATATAAACAGAAGACAGGGTTGTGAACCCCACAAGCTACATAACCTGCATGCACAGAGCACACATACATCTTGGGGGCTTAAAAAATAAATTTTAATTGCTCTGTCCTTCGCCTTGCAAAAAATTGGCTGGGGACACGCTCAACTTGTTGAAGGCAGCACTGCCACCACCCTCTACAGAGGTGTAGGGCTTTGATATGAGGGCAGCAATACCCCCAGTGCACTTGAACCCCTTAATGCCACTGAAGCACACATGATTGTTTTCATCCTAATAGCCACCACACTCCATGAGGAGACGTGTCTCTAACCCAGGAGCAGAAATGGAGCACCAGGGAGCCCAGAGCTGTAAGCAGCTCTGTTGTGCTGGCTCAACCCTGCTCACAGCCTGGGGAGAGAGGGCTCCTGTGGCCTCCCACACGGAGCCTCTCCCGTGCCTGTTAGCATGCCTGTTATATTAATGACTCATCTTCAGTGTAAAGCACCAGCTCAAGCTTCTCATTAATCACCTCAAGTGTGCTGGCTCCTGCAGTCTGCTCAGAGTCCCTGCTAATGCAGCCTGCAGCATTACAAACACGGGCAAGGAGTTTGTGGGTCAGGCCCCACTGCTCAGCAAGGACTCTGTAACTTCACAGAAAACACCTGACAGTCAGGATCTGCCTTTTCCAACCCAGTGTTGGGTAATTCCTGGATATTTTTTATAAGCCAAAATAACTGCTTTTGAAATGTGATTCTTAAATTACATGGGTGGCCAGCAGGTCACTGCAGGTGCATTCCCAGTGATAGGCTCACACAGAGAACTGGCCCTGTACCACAAGCCCAGGCCACCCTTCCTGGAGAAAAAACACTGACTAGATTGTTCAATAGTAAAAAAATGAATGCATTGTACTACAAATTGATTTATCCTTCAGGGGAAGAGAAAAAAATTCTCTCAATATATTCTGAAAAAGGCTCTACACATATTATAAGAAGGAGAAAGCCACTGAGAAGAGCTGCAGGTTGTGATGAGGAAGCACTGACTTTTCATGGTCTGTGGGCACTTGCTCTTGTATCCCAGCCACCACTAGATGACATTCACAGCTCCTTCTTTACACCTCTTTGGATTTTAATTACTGTTTCTTCATTATTTCTGCGATAACTTCATTCTATTCCATTTTACAGATGACCTTTCTTAATGCTAACTAAAAAGTAATATGGCTTCCTACTCTTGCTTAAAATGGGTTTTGCACAAATAGACAGCAGGGCAAAGTGCACTGTTAGCAAAAACGAACAGCCTATAACTGATGTAAATTTATGTCCACCCACTGGTTAGCCCATCAATTTATTCTCTTATGAAATGACAGAGCACCTGTCAATCTTGCAGACAATGTGAGAGGCTTCACCACAGAGATTAAAAGAACAACTCTGCCTTCTAACTTGCCACACCATTCAATAGGTGTGCTGTCCAGTACTGAGGTTAGAGCCCAGACACAGTAGACATGCACCAGAAACTCGACAGACATGTAAGCAGTGCATCAGGGCCGTACCTCTCCTTGACACACCACTTTCTTAAAATACACACCAGATACCACATATGGGGGATCCATCTAGAGCCACGAATTTGGCGGGTGTACACCAGAGCAGTTGCATGATCCCATGATTGATCACTTATCTACTCCAATGGATTGTTTATCTACCAAGACTATTTGTATTATTGGAGCACCAATTGAAAAACTGTGCTTCATTCAAGCCAAAAGTACACATCTTCATGTATAGCTCTCTCCAAAAAGAAAGGGGACAGCTTGCCCCCAATGGGGACTGTAAGAATGAACCTACAAAAGCCTGTAATACCACTAAGACTGGATGTGGATAACTCCCCAGCATTTGTATCTTAAAAACACTACTCAATTTCCTTCCACAGGACAAGTGTCTGCAGCTACCCTAAAGGAAGTGTTCATTCCTTCTTCCCTTGCCTGCTTAAAATAAATACCTTTTTGGCACGGGAAAAACCTGCTTTTAGACCTGCTACATATGAGCAATACATTTTGCTGTAAGACAACACAGAGACCTGAGCTTATGGCAGCAAAGGGCAGCCCACAGCTGACAACACTCCCAGATCAGCTGAGCTCATGTCACAGACAGCATTGCTTTTTTGCCTGAAATACATTTTTTTTCCCCTCCTACTTCAGATTTGTTCCTTTTTTGGTTTTGCACTTTGGGATTACTAACTGCAAACCCAGCAGCCACGTGTTGCTGCCCCTCTAAGTCCCGGCTCCTCTGGTGAATTGTCCCTTAGTGAGGGCCTCACCATCCTCATCTCAATGTGCTTTTCACCTTGGGTAAGAGCAGTCCAAGCCCAGTCAGCACTGACCTGTATAAGGAATGGTCTCCTATTACACAGGAAAATTTCCTGGCTCAAGGGGCAATGCTTCTGGCAGTGATAAAGCTTCTCTCCTCTCCTGACTTGAGGAGGCCTTGCTCCAAGCCCTGCTCACTGCTGGATGGCAGTCAGTGCAATTCCAGAATGCTGGCCCAAGAGCTGAAAACTGCCAAAATGCACCAGTGACCAAACCTCACTCAGCACTCTAGCCTGGGCAACATCAATGCTGTGGCTTCATCACACAGACTCTCTATTTTAATTGACTAAAACACTTGGAATCTCAGAAAACCATCCAGTGGCTGCTAAAGTCTCCCAGCACAGCAGGAGTACTCATGAAAACACTGAAGGAACTTTCCAGTTCAAATAAAGCAACTTTTTATTTCCCTCCATAATACATTGCTTTAGTCAGAGCAATCTGACACTGTTCAAATGCCCATATTTACTCAACAGCAGTTCAAAGTCGTCTTTCTACACAGGAACTTAAAGTAATTCATTTCAGCTGATGAGCTTTTACAGACACTTCCCTGTCCAACACTCCACACCACCTGAGCTGGAACTGAGGCCCCTCATGGCTACACTCCCCACACCCACACACAACAGCTTCCCTCACCAGCTGGACCCCAGGAATCCCACAGCACAGTCTCACATGTCTCCATTTTTTAAGTACCTTAATCATGGTATAATAAGAAAATTACAGCTCAAGCTGGTGCCTCTGAGGAGGGATTCAGAACAAAGGAGCTCCTGGACTTTTATACCCTCACAGTGTAAGGGCAGCAGAGTCTGGAATGATCAGCTCCTGCTGTGTCCCAGAGTATCCAATCCCCTGGATGCACCACAGGTCCCAGGGCCCTCTGCTCTGCACTTCTGCCTCTTGCCTGGGGCTCAGGCTCCTGCCCCCCAGAGCTGAACCTGTAACTCCACAGCACTGCAGCCACAGCCTGAGCTACCTGCACTGAATACAAGCTTGCCAAAAAGCTGAGAGAACTCACTCTGCAGAAATTCCAGGCTATGTTTGCACTGGGAAGTTTGGCTGTGTTAGTGGTACATACTGGGAACATGAAACCAATCTACCTTTATTGATATGTCTATACCCACACCAATTCTTGCAATGCAGCTCCTCCACCAGTATAGCATATTCTGAAAAACTTTCTCAAATTTTTTTTTCCTTTTACTATAAAAGCTTTGTTGACATTTGGGATGAAGTTCCTCAGAGAGCTCTACCAATCTCTGTCTACCTTCTAAATATAATCTTTCTTCAGACATCTATCACATCCTCCCATGATACACAGAATCTGTTCAAGCGTTTTGTAGAGTCAGTGACAGATTTAACTCTGCATTTGCCAGACTGGGAACGATATAGATGTGCCAGCACTTCTCTGACAACATTTCTGTCCTTTCCCATCAACTACTGTCTCCCAATGCCACATAACTGCTGAATAAGAGGCTATTTCAAATTTTGCAAAGTGTACAAGCAAATAAAAGGCCCTTTGATGCTTGCTCTTTACAAACTGCACAGCAGGAACCAGCTCCTAGTCCCTTCCCTGGATCACCTCTCCATTTTCCCAGGCTGCTTCTTGAGGGTCACTTGGAAGTGTGACATGCTTTGCACTGCTACAAAGCAAAATAAACTCAGAGGATTGCCATGGGTTTGAAGTCAAGGGCATGCCATGTTTACTTGTGATTTCTGTTTTCCCTGGGAAGCCTTGGAGAGAAAAGTCAAGAATAAAATGCTTGCTGCTGACACAAAGAACTGCCTCCCAAGCACAAATGTTGCACACGTGCAGAGACACTCTAGGTACCAGATGTGACCATAACAGCATCTCTGCTTTGAAAACATTATGATTATTCTCACCTTTTTTTTTTTTTGTGAGAGAAGGAAAAGGTTTAAATTCAGGTAATGTTCTTCAAAAGACTGCATTAGAGATTCAAAGATAAGCAAAGCACTCAAAAAACCATGAAACACCATCTGCTCTCTTTTATCTTCTAATGTCTATCAGCATCACCAGTGTTGCCAACATTAGTCACCCTCCTCACGATATTGGGTGTTTTTCTTATGCTCTCAGCTCTCATAATCAAAATTATACAATAGCAGTTTACTTAAAATAAACTAAAAAAGGGTGATGCCTGAGAAAACTGGTGTAAGTCAGCAGCTCAGAGAAGTTTGAGCTATTTAGATAGAATTTAATAGAATTTAAAATTTGTAATGATATTAGGTATACTCCAGGAGCTATCTTTCAGATTATCTTCCACAGAGGTACCAAAGGAATAACCACACTTAAGACTCAGGGTAGCACACTGAATCTCTCAAAAACCAGCTTTTAACTATGACCACAAAATAGCCAAAAAATCCTGTTGCAAGCCACATTTTTGCACAGGCATAGCTCATGACAGAGAAATCTACTGAACTCTGTGCCTTTAGAATCCAGGCAATGCTCAAACAGACCCCCATATTGATTACAGTCTCATTATCTCCTCATGGGAGCATCCAGGAGAACAAGTGCAGCCTCTGCCTCTCCTGCCAACTTTACTCTATCAGGATTACATCTTACTCAGCTGCTTCACACAGCTTTTATTTTTACATAAAGTGAAGAAAGCTTTTGCTATTCTGAAACACGAAGAACGTCACTGTCCCTGCCTGCTGAGACCAGGGTGCAGCTCATGACAAGTGCTGCAGGCACTGGAGAGGCACCAGCAGACCTTGGTGGCAGGTGGAGGAGGGCAGCCCAGGAAATACTGCTCACAGGTGTTGTTTCAACAACTCAGCATAGCTGAGCTCAGAACTGAATTATTTGGGTCCCTCTGTATGTAGCCAGCAGCTGGGAAACACATCCATTATGCCCTGCTCTGCCTCCCCATTGCATCTCTAGCACAGGTACCAACCAAAACCTCAGCCTCATCCTTGGCATTTAATGAGATCCAAAGTCTTTAACCTCAGCCTCCTGCTGGAGCTGGAAAGCAGGGGGTCCATGATGTGAAAGTGATCTGTTCCCTGCATGCATGTTACAGCCTGCATCTTTGCAGGAGCCTCTGTGACTCACGGCTGACTCATGAGAGACCCGCACCACCAACAGCATCTAGCACAGCCAGAAAACAGTACTTGCCCTCAGGTTGGGAGCTATTTTAATGCCATATCTGTTAAGGAAGAAATAAGCACAAGGCAAGGTAGCTGGCACAAGGAGATTGAGGATGATGCTGCCTTCATCCCCACAAGCCTCGCCCAGCCCAAGCACTGGGGCTTCCACGAGGAAGATTAAACTGAGATCAGCCACCACCTGAACTTCAGCCACAGCACCTTGGAATCCAAATCCTGCTCAGAACTTCCTGCACTTACCCACTTGAGTTCATACACCTACACAAAAGCGAACCCAAGCACAACCTTGGTGTTTTACACAATCAAGTCCTGGTTCTTCTGGCACTGTGATTTGTGCAAAGCACTTTTCAAAGTTTCATGTCTTTTCTTATCTGTATTTTCCAACATGAAACAGCAAAGTTAGTAATTTTCTTACTGTTACAGCTTCCCCCTGCCAAGAGAGAGGGGAAAACCGGGATTTCAGAACATTTGAATATTTTTTACAAAGTCACCTCCCTCCCTCCTTCCAGCCTCAATAAAGCAAAGCCATTTCTCCCCCACATTTAAAACCACTGATCTCATTAACTACTTAATGAGTTTTGTGCCTTCCTGCTGCACAAGCAGCAAGGCTCAGTCTATTTCCAAGTTACAACTTTTTTTTGGTTGTCATTTCTAATACACAGTTTTTTTGTGTACAGAGGTTTCCTAAGAGGCATGTGGACCAAGACATGTTTCTTTGTAGTAGGAAATACATAAATTAGTAGAACAGCAGCACTAAAATGAAAAAATTTATTTGCGATGTCAAACAAAACCTATACCACCAAACCCAGGAGTTCCTTATTATATTACACTAGATTAGGAAAGCACAGGCAAAATATGTAAAATATCATGGAAATAGAAAATTTGAACTCCTACAGGGTATATTATATTTAGCAATACAATTTAACTGCACAGGAAAGCAAAACTGCTTAAGCACTGGACATGTATATCATTATAGTTCACCCACTGCAAGTAACTCTGCCAGTAGAGACAAGAAATTGTAAATTGCCTGTAGGGAATTATTTTGGATGAATTATCAGAGGTTGGTTGAATATTGAAAACAAGATACATTTTAGAAACCAATTTCTCAAAGAATATCCTGTTCAGTTAGTCCTTCCAGAAAACCAGGCGGGATTTTTAATTGTGTCAGTGTAGATCATCTAAACCCATCATTTAAATTATGTTCAGTTTTTAGACATTAGTTTTAAGAATGAGAAGAGAGAAGAGATCACAAGATTGACTCGTTGATCTTGGTTGATCTCTGGCCATTACTGCCAGCACAGCTGCTAGGGGGAAGCAGACAGACATCCACACATGCAAGAATCCATCTTTTTAATTTATTGTAAATCAAATCAAATGACCACCTGGGCAGCATTCAACAAATGCCATTAACAGTAGTCACCAAAACATGTCTAGAAGGCATTTTGAGCTAATTAATCAGCTTCCAAACAGCAACAGCTTTCCAACAAGAAAACAACCATGTCATATTGTCACATTTCAAGTCCGTATTTTACCTGATCAAAACCATATAAAGCTAACATACTTGGTATTAAGCAAAAGGCTCAGATCCAAAGTCGGTGCCATAACTGCCAAAAACTTAGTCAGTTTTGGATTGAGCTGTCACATGTGCCATAGGCTTAACAGTCTTGGATGCTTAGAAGTGATAACAGCAAAATATGATGCTGTTAGCCTTAACACAAGTTATCTGCATCATATGAATTCCTCTAGCATTATCAGAATTCTAAACTTCAATGTTAGTGCAGGTGAAAGCAGGCAGGAAACAGCAATGACACTGAAAGTGTCTTCTTCAGGAAGCATACAGTAGCTGAAGAAAAGGCAGTGGCAGCATCTTTGTCCACATCCCCAATCCTTCATTTACCCTGTGCTGAACCATGGGAAATCACAGCCTTGGTCCTAGGAGGGAGAGGATATGCAGTAGACCGCGAGGAGGAGCAGAGGAAATGGTTTTAGCAGTAACCGTGTACGCAAAGTTCACAAATCACCAGCAAACAGCTACAGAAGAACGGTGAGAAATCAAGAATGAGATCCTGCCACAGGCAGAAAAGCATGGGCCTATCTTTTTGTAGTAGCTTTTCCTGACTGGAAAAGTCAAGCCAAGTGTCCTGTTGCCTGCAAAGTGGGAATAATTAGGGATCCTACATAGCCATTGCCTAGCAACACCTGTACAAAGAAAAAGTAGCTGCTTCTATCAACTGCAGAATAATATTTTTTAGAAGAAATTTATTCTGACATCGATAAGTCTACAGATTTATACCTTTTTCCTTCTTTAAAACACTTATGTACTCAAATATAGAAAATAATGCTATTTGGCATCTAACAATTTGGCATAAAAATCAAAGAAAAGAAACACATGTAAACAAAATGTTTCAATAGCACAGGAAATAATTAATCTCTTCAGATCTTACTGGGTTTAATCAATATGAAAAAAGGAATGCAATAGCAAAAGGTATCATTACTCTGCCAACAACCATGGTATAATGAAAGGACAAGTCTCACAGTAAGTTTGATGAAACTATTAGTCCTTAGTTTGATCACTCTTTCTCTAGAGATTCTGGTAGGAAATATGTGAATGAAGTTAGGAAAGAGATCTCTCAAGTACTCAAAACCCATAAAGAAATAAATAAAAGCAAAACCCCAAAGCTGGTAAGACAGCTTCAGACACATTCAACCCCTCTTCCCATCACTTCCATGTAATGCTTCAATTTCAAATTTTTTCTAACCTTATCATTATGCTACCTATGAGTTCCAGTTATTGAGGGGCTACATCTTCACCTCATCACCTTCTGGCCGATAAATCACTCAGCACAAAATATCCAGGCCTCACCTGTCTTGAATGGGAATGATTTTTGGGAGGAGTGCTCAAGTGGGAGGTGCTCAAGCTCTGTCATGGAGATAAAGTGAGATCAAAAAAGTCTATGTACCTCTGTCAACCATATCCATTAATTTCAGCTTTCTGAATGCTTTACTAAACACTGTGCTGATGCTCACCTCTGCAGAAGTCTCCCCCTTGCTTACTATGGCACGCCAAGCTCACATTTAACACAGATAAGGCAGAAATATCTTACCAGCTCTGCAGGTAGGCAAACAGATTTATTAGATTGTCAGTGATTAAATGCAAAGCAGCAGCCAGTTTATGACAGACCAGAACTGCTCCTCCTACTTCTCCTGCAGCCTCCATCTATGGATCTAAATTTCAAAGTAGCTTAAAGTACATCCAAGGCATTTTAAGCTCTGGAGTTAAAAATTAATTTTGCCTAGCAACGTGCCCTTAAGTTATCTTACTTTCACAGAAGTCGTTTCAGTCAAACTTTTTGTTACAGAGGCAGTATCAGCCATTGGGCTCAGTATCAGCCATTTCATTTACAACTGGTACTGAAAGAAGCTGGAAAAAGCTTCACTTCATC
This sequence comes from Spizella passerina, assembly GCA_013401375.1. NCBI lineage: Eukaryota > Metazoa > Chordata > Aves > Passeriformes > Passerellidae > Spizella > Spizella passerina. The sequence goes on along the minus strand of WBNQ01028377.1, from coordinate 978 downwards.
CATCCAACTTTTAATTTTCTTCCCTGCTTCCTGCACTAATCCTTAGCTGAGTATAACTGTCCCCATTTCCACCAGAACAACAATTCAGGGAAATTACTTGTTTTTTTGCAGTACAACAGAACATATTAATTTCTGATTTTCTCTTGACATCTGTGAGGATGCACAGAGTTCGCTATGGGGTCACCAGCTGCAAATGTCACCTCCCACATTTTTGTCCAGTTTCTCTTGAGTACGTGCTTTGCTGCCATCAAGCAAGTTACCCTACATTATTGCCAGTGTCTCTGCTTGTTTGCCAGGGCAGAACATCTAATTGTTAATGATCACATGTCCAAAATTCACCAGCTTCATAACTACACTCCAGCTCATCTAAAGATGCTCTGATAAAGCCTTCACATATTCTATCTTGACCAGGGTCACCATATGAAAAATTGTCCTGGTCCTTTGAACACCTTATAATCTCTGAAGAAAATCCTCCTGGCTTGTGCTTCACACACACTCAGCTCCCTCCTAGTCCTTAGCAGGGACAAGGGACATAAATCCTATGTACAGCACAAAGTTTTCCTCATTTCAACAGGTTTTCCGTTCGAGCCATATGAAACTTTGTGCACCACCCAAATAATACAGTTCAGGATGAATATTCCTCTTTTTTTAAATTTTGTTTTTGGCCAAAACTCCTATTGTTCCTGAAGAAAAAGGAAGCCTTAAATTGTTTTTCAGCCACATTCTCTGCATTGGATACCCTGCCAGATCTTTGCTGATCACTTTATATGCTGCTGCTGCCTTTATTTTTTTTGCCTGTTGAACTAATTTTTTTGTTTTTAGTTTTCACATAACATTCTTTGGAAAAATGCAGATTGCTTCCCCAGTTATGCAGCTCTCATCATTACCTTAGCCACAAGTTGTCGATCTCTATTTTGGCCACATCCCCTCATTACTTAGTGTAATTTATCAACACTGATATTCATTCAGCTGCCATGC
>WBNQ01028375.1:14497-25846 GCA_013401375.1 Spizella passerina | reverse complement strand
ATAGGATAATTGATCCTGATCCTGTATCAGCATAAATCATATCTATAGGATAATTGATCCTGATCCTATATCATTCTCTGTGCTCACATCTCCCTGTGGCTCACTGCACTGTACCCATCCAAGCCTGGAGAGAGGAATCTTGCTCTGTCCCTTCCTTACTGAGGGAGTTTTCCATTTCTCTTGCAAGAGCATGTTCCCCAAGCCAGCTTGTTTTGGTTTGTGGCCAGGTAACTCTAATTACAGAAGGTATTTCAGTGACTAGAACTGAGGGCAGGATTGGATCCATTATGTTTTCCTCCAAGTTTAGGGAAAGGAAATGAGACTTGAGCACAACAGGATATTGTCCTGCTTTGATTTTAAAGGATTTAAGCAATGACACAACCAATAAATCCAGTGCAAGACTGTTTCCTAGCACACTTAATTGAATCACTGCCAAGCTTTTCCAGACACTCACCCCAAGTTTTCTACTGCTCACTTTGGTCTCGTTACCTGTTTAATTCCTTTTTCTTAATCACCTTTTGTGACACAGCTTCCTTTACAGATGGCTTGATGTTCTCTGCATCTCATCTGCTTCTCAGGGTGATGGATTCCTATTTTCCCTGTTCACCTCTGTATTTTGGATTTTTCTCTGCTCCAGTGATTAGCTATGTAGCTTGAATTGTTGTTTGTGTGTTCTCATTTGATTTGTGTCCCTTTTACCTGGTTCATGACAGCTTTGCCCTCTTGTTTTGCCAACAGCCACCAGAGAACTGTCTGGTTTTTAAACCCTGTGTTGTTGATTCTACTTTTTCACATTATTAAGGACTTTATGAGACCAGACCTACCAGTGATCAGTGTGCAGCCTCTGGACTTTTTGTGCAGTTCAGCTTTGAAATTCAAAGAAACCCTGATCTTTTAAGCTGACTTCAGTTTTTTTCTATCTGAGCTTTTTAGCAGATTAGTTTTTCCAATTAGGAAAAATCTGAGTTTAAAACTTCATTAAATGCTTCACTAATAGACAGATGCAGTAATTCAGATATATTGCTGTTCCTCTACTTATTAATTTGATAAGGCTGACTAGTGTGAATTTTTGCCCTTACTGATCATTTTTACCCTTACTGATCATTGAGATAACTGCTGAAATAGAGGAGCTGCTGATGATTTCTGCCCCTGGTGTGTAAATGGTGGCTGCTACTCTGATATTTTGATGTATCTGCAGATCCTGACCTGAGGGTCTTTGCCATGCTCACTGTTTTTTCCAAAACAAAGCAGCATTAAGATAACTGGGGTGAGGTCCTTAGCCAGTTGTAGGGTTGGGGTCTTCTCTGGGTCTGGTCTGAGCTTGTTCTGTGTTCTCTCCTTGTGGTGACTTTGTCACCAAGAGTGGCAGAGGGTGCACAGTGCAGTGGGACAGTCCTGTTCTGCCCTGGTTTGCAAAACTGAATANACAACTCCCAACCAATAGAGCAGTAGAAATGTGTTCTGGAAAGCCAAGCAGCTTCCAGCACCACTTGGATGCAAACCCTGCAAGTGCCACCAGAGCAGCTCTGGCACACTGTGTCCCAACAGTGTGGATTCCATGGAAATTCATCCTGGGAGCTTCTCTGCAGTAGTTCATATGTGCCCAGCGTCAGGAGACACACCAGGATCTGTGCATCCTGCTCCACACTGTGCATGAAATCTTAATCCCTAATGGGCTGGGAATTGCCGGGCTTGTTTGTGAGAGAGTTCCCAATGGGGCACAATTCATGGATCTCCCACTGGATTATCAAGTGCCTGCTTTGCTTGTTGGATTCTTATCTTCAATTTGAGAGGGCTGCTCAGTTGTGTGGGATTACAGCAAATGTGATTATTGTTACAGACTGCATTGGAATAAACCTGATTTCACTGTCAGACAAAACACCATTGCAATTCTGTGCTGCTGACTGGGAGATACGAGCTGCCAATTAATTGTCTCGCTTCCTTTTTGTTTGTTTTCTTTTTTGCTTTAATAACATCTCTTGGCACAATGGTGCTTTCCAGTTAGATTATAACTGAGTGGATAACAGCATGGCTGTAAACAAATGGAAAGCACTATGAAGTTTGCAAATATACAGATAGAAATGTTTAAAATCCATGTGGCCTAACCTGTTTACTGTGTACAAGCAAACGCACATTTTAATTGTCATACAGATCATCCACAAACTTTAAGGGACAGGTGAAAGCTGTTGTTAAAGTTGCAAGGATGAAATGCAAAGAAAAGTGCTCACATATGTTGTCTTTTCTGCTGTCTGCTGTGCCTCTCTTGTTTTCCATCCCAAGACTTTTCCTGGAGGATTGGAAGGCTCCTAGGAGCAGGCTGGGCTAGGAAAATTTTCCTAGAGCCCAGGAAAATTAGGGAGCTGCACATCAAAATAAGGGGATGAAGTTTAGACCCAGCAGCTGTTTGAGAAGTTCTCGGGGTTAGCTGCACTTCTATTAAATCCCCCCCAGGCTACTGCACTGCTGCTGCTTTGGTCTTGGAGCTCTGCAGAGGGCACAGAACTGCAGGAGCAGCTTCTTTTGGCAGTTCAAACCTGCTTTGAACCCTGATGTCTTTGAGCAGGTGTTGAGTGAGCAGGGTTTGTTTACATCCTGATGCTGAGAGCTGGCCAGCTCCCAGGGCCACAGGAGCATTTCCACATCAGGCACCATGCTGGTCATGCTGGCTGTTAAAAGGGTTGGCAAAGCAGGATCTTGTCAAGCTACCTGTGTCTTATTAGGCTCTGGGAGAAGGATTTCTGTGTCAAAAGCAGCTTTTTCCAGCCCTGGAAGCTGCATGAGAGCAGTTTTCCATGGACTGTCACCTGTGTGTGCCCCAGCACTGTCACAGGCCCCACAGGCAACATGGGCCTGGCTCTCTGGATCTGGCAAACAGGACTAAGATAGCACACCAAGAGTGTGTTATCACACTATTACTGAGTGATAACACAGTCTCCAAACAGAGGAGCCTCTGAGAAGTGCATTCACAAAGCCCAGTCTGTCATTCCAGCACAGTGGCTGGAATTCCTGCTTCATGGCAAATGTGTGATCACCAGCACCCAGGAATGGGGATAGTCCAGATCTCATGAGCTACAGAAGAAAACATTTTGACTGATGAATGTTGACAAGATCTAAGAACCATGGAAAAGAGGATTCACTTCATTACCCCTGGAAATTCGGTGAATTTTGATAAATCATTTGCCAGAAGTGTGTCACCTGCCTGAAGACTGCTCCGGGAAAAAGGATCTGGGATAACAGAAGTGGTAAATGTTGACCAGAAAAGAGCCTTGATACTTGTGGACAAAGAATCATTTTTATGTGGTTTTCTCTTTTATCCAGGAACATTCATGTATTTGATCAATTGTAATAGATTTTGAAAGCTATGGGATTGTGTAGCTGGAGTTAGTAAGGAATTCTTGTGAAATGTGTAGAACTCAACACTTCATTTGTGCTTTTTTTTTCTTTTTCCCTCCCTTGTAACTATTTTGGAACAATCAGGTGGAGCCAGGGTTGCAGAAAAAGATCAGGCTGCACAAACACTTCCCATGTTTCATATAATGGAGCGGATCACAGTCAGGAAATTCAATAGAACCTCTCAACATACTCCTTGTAGGAAATTACTTCTCCTTCCTATAAAATTGGAATGAAAAAATGCCAGATTCTGTTGACTTCACTTGGTTCCCAATGTGGTGGTTCTGTTTTGATCTCTGCATCAATTCCAGCACCCTGAAGGTTGCATGGAGCAGCAGTTTGAGGTGTTCTGTGGAACCATTGCTAAGAAACTGCCTCAAGTATTTCTGCAGGAGTGTACAAATACAGAGAGGCACAGAGAGACACTCCCACACTGGGCAGTGCCTTTCCAAACTCTTGGAAGTTTTTAATTCAGGTGCATTTCCAGAGCTAGAGCCAAGCCTTGATAATCTTTGTGCAAATGTGCAGCTACACATTTCTGATTTTGAGATATTGGGAACATCTGTGGCTGAGTATATATTAGACACTTTTGTGTTTCTCCTCCACACTTGTTCTTATATTTTTTAGGCCTGTTCCAATGCACAATAAAAACATTAAAATGGATTTGTTATTTACCAAACTTTAGCTGGCCACTTATGTGTGCTTTGGGAATCAAGTCAAAAATATGCAAAGTGTGATGGGAAAAAATGCAGGGTGAGGCAGGGAAGGTGCAGAGTGTGAGGGAAAGAGGACAAAGGGAGAGGGGAGGATGAGGAAGCTCTTGCCCTCTTCAGCAGGAGGTGCCTCTGTGGCCCTGGGTTGTGTTGAACATTTCAATGGCCAGGTGCCTCAGGAAAAAGGAGGCATTTTTATGTTTGTGCTGGTTTTAAGTGTTTTAACAAAGCACTACTGAGTGACCCCATGGGGAGGGGAATTGTAATTAATCAGATAAATTAGAGAAGAGGTGTTTGAAGGGGAAGAAAAATAAATTTCTTGTGCTGGCAAGCTCCAAACCCTGCAGAGAGAAGGATCTCACGGAGGGCTGTAGCTGCTGCCATGGCTTCTGCTGTGGTTCCATCCCAAGAAGAGACATCAGATCAAATTTAACATGACGGTGGTGAGAGAAAAAGATAGGCCAATTAACTCTACAGCTTGAACTATACAAAGCACAATGGATAGTTTTTGAAGTTTCATGAATTCATTTCATGAATTTTCATGAAAAATTTTAGGGCTAAGATAATTTTAATGCAAAAAGCCAGAAAAAGAAAAAGTGTGAATCTGTCGTATCCCTGTGTCTTTGCGTTATGTGTCTCTTGTCTAACTTTTTATACCTAAACATGCCATTAAATCTTTCTGTTGTAAATCCAGAGCTAGAAGGTGACACTGTAAGCTGCCTGTGCCAGGGTGTGCCCTGGGATTGACTGTGCTCTCCCTGGTTGCTCTCCCAGGACAGATCTCCGTGGATGGCTTCATGCGTTACCTGAGCGGGGAGGAGAACGGTGTCGTCCCCCCTGAGAAACTGGACTTGAATGAGGACATGTCTCAGCCACTGTCACACTACTTCATCAACTCCTCACACAACACCTACCTCACAGGTACCATCTGATGTCTGACCTTGCAGAAATTCTGGGTGTTTTCAGTGGTGACATAAAATACACTGAAATCAGCAGCATTAAACACGTGGTGGAGTTCGTTCTTCAGGGAAGCAAGGGTGGCACTTGATTTTTGTTGCAGCTGCAACACAAGTGCATCAAATATACTTTAATTAACAGGTGAGCAGCACTTGCTTTGTTCAGATAAGGCCTGGTCAGAAACCCAGTGAAGTGCCTGGGAAGTTTGCCTCAAATGGGATTGCACATTAAGGCCCATCTTTAGGGAGGAGAATGAACATTGTACTTTTTATGGCAACAAAGACAGAAGGACAAGTGTGCAAAGCAGAATATGGGAAACATCTCTGTAGCTCATAAATTTGCCCATAAACATGAAATCTAGCAGCTTGCTGTGCTCCATGAAATTTGCTTGGATTCAGAGATCAGGGAGGTTCAACATGGCACATAACTCTCTGACAGCCCATAAGTGCCAGGAGGGAATTCTGTTCCCTGCCAATATCTGACAGCTGAGCTGAAACCTTTAGGTGCTGTCATGTTTTAAAAAAGGCTGAGCACCCAGAAGCTCCTGTTAATTAGAGTTACAGTCTGAACTGTGTTGTTTGCATAGCAAAGTCAACAATGCTTTAAGACTCAGAAAAAGCTAAGGCAGTTTAGGAATTTGACTTTTGGCATTTGTTTTCTAGTCCAAGGTTCTGTTGACTCGTGAGAAAATAATTGTAAATTTACTATTTTAGTTTGGTTTACACGGGAACAAATGTTTAGGGCAAGCAGATGTGCACAGGGGGTTCTGTCCTGTTTGATTTGATGTTTGCTTTGTCCTGTCATGTTTGCTGATGACTTAGCATTATGTTTAATTTAAAAAATGATACTGCACTGAATGCTAAATGTGGTTTATGTGTCAGAGTGGCCTTAGCTGACCAACTCCTTCAGGTGCCAGCATGCCAAAACGTAAACAAGCCCAGGCAGTGGTGATGCCCACTTTAAACAGACCTCAGGGAATTATTTTCATCTGCTCTGTGTTTGTTCCAGCTCCTTCTCCAGCACCTTTGCCAGCTTTCACAGAGTGAATGAACTGTCATTGTTTCCATTAGACACCATTTTTCAAGGGTTTATATCTCAGCTGTAAAACATGTTTTGTGCTAGAACTTGTCACACAAGTATTTGTTTTGACAGGGATTTTCTTTCTCTGAATTCAAAGAAACGAAAATCAGTGTGGCCACTTTGAAGTTATGATTCCAATATGCAGAAATTTATGCCCTTTGGTGGAGTGAAGACGTGGCCAAAGCAAAAGCAATTTTTAACTGTGATGCTTTGCAGACCTCTTACCTCCAGTGAGGACTTTGTGCTGTCACTGAGGATTAGCTGGTGCTTAGGGCAAATGCTGCAGCTTCATACAGATATTCTGGAAGAAAACAGTCAAGCTGCAGTGCCACAGGAGAAGCACAGGCCCACAGGAGGTTTAGAGACTGTGCAATTTAAGGTTGATCTGAGCAGATAAAAGACTGCTCTCCCCTGTACCAGCAGGAATTTACAGCCAGGTCCATACCACAGATTCTTATCAGGGCTGGTCAGGACAGAGATGTGCTCCAAAGGTTTAGAGGTACAAAAGCCAAACCCCAAAGAATTAAGAATTCATGATTAGTCCAACCTATTCTATTTTTTTAGCTGCACTACCAGTGACCTCACATGTTTAATTATTTACATTGACACTTGCTGCACGTGCTTTGACTTGGATGTGAAAGTCTGCAGATCATCTCAGACTGCACCTACAGGTTTCTGTGCCTGCATTTCCAAGGAACTTCAGAGGCTATATTTGGAAACACAATCTTCAGCCTTAATTTGACAAAATATTCCTAGCTTAGGAAACTGGGGGGAGTAAATCAGGATAAACCCAGGGGATAGTGCAAGAGAAGTCTGAAACTCTTTCAAATTCCTTCTCAGAGTGCATGTTTCACATTTACAGGTACCAACCACAGGCCCTTCCCTGTCAGTGGGTTCATTATGTGCAGTGAATGTGTGGCAGCTGGCCCACAATGGGATTCATGGTTTGATTTTTATCTGTGCATTACAAAAACTGACAGCCTGGGGTTTTGCTGTGAACCTTCGTGGGACACAGCAATCACACTCCCATTTGCCTTCTTCCAACAAGGAAATACAATTAATGAAATTAATGGCAGCTGGCTATTCCCTCTCCCAGAAGAGTTTGAAGGATCTGCCCAAGTGCTCATGGCTCTGGAAGGGAAGCCTTGGGAGCACCTTTGCCCTGACTGAGGCCATGAAATAGCAATTGGTCGTGTAATCATTATCAGGACAATAGGAAAACCACTCAGCCTGGCATTACTTTATGATTACTGAGCTTAATGCCCTACCAATTATCTCTCCCTTTGTTGGTTTTTTTTAACCCAGAAAAAGCATGCACAAAGAAACAACATTATAACATAAAAAGCACCATGTGCACACTCTGAATTTATTTTTAATTATGCTGATCACTTTCCTAGCCTTTGGTAGAAACCCTTGGCAGTACATCAAGTCCTGATTATTTATTTAGAAGTGTTACTGCTTTCTTTTTTCTTAGGGAAATGTAGTTTTTAAGAACAAAGGTAAAAAGAAGTGACTTGCAGTGAACCTAGGCTAACTTAAGAAAATGTCATCTTTGAGAAACTTTTTTTACTGTCTCATCTTTTTTTCTCACTGGTATCATATTTAATTCTTTATTCCTTTGAACCCTTAAAGTGCAACCCTGCTTTTTCCTGGAGTCTCCTCTCAGGTTCCTGCTGTGGGCACAGTGGGGAGTGATTTTTTGGGCAGCATTTCTTTCAGCAGCACCCAAAGTCAGAGGCAAATGATGGCATGCCACACCCAGCCTTGCATGTTCTGAGGGCTGGGCAGCTTGCTGTTGTTGATGGGAAATACAAAATACTGAAATCACAGGCCTGGGACACAGTTTTGGCTAAAAGGAACAATAATCTCAGCTGAGCACACGTAGCCAGTGTGGGACTATCCTGTTCACCCTCAGATTCCCTGCTTACAATCTGGTATTTCAGTTGTTCCTACAAAAATGGCTCACCAGGGGCAGTTCTCTGGTGCTGCCTGTGACCTCTCATCCTCCATCCTCCAGCTCTTCTGCTCCCAGTGCTCCCTCAGTCCCGCTGTTCCTGCTGATTTCTGCATCCAGCCCCTCCCTGAGCCCTTCTTCTCCTCAAAGCCTCCAGAGCAGGTTCCAAAGGGAAGGGGAGGAGAGCTGGGGACACCTCCCTGCTGCTGCCCACACCAGAGTCCTGCTCTGGTCCAGTGGGAAGTGCTCAAAACAGCAGGCAAGGAGGCTGAGAGTGATTCTGGCTGAATGACAGGCAGGAGCAGGGGGTGTCACAGTGATCTGCTTGTCCTGCATGGGGAAATAGCTCAGGAGCAAAATGAACTCAGATAAATGGGCTGGGTCTATAAAATCTCAGCTGCCAGCACCTTGTGTGGCTGCTGGAGTGAGGAGCTCTGTGTGGGGCTCTGATTGTCACACTGCAACCCCCAGTGTGTGATCCAGGGCACTGGTGCTCCTGCAGGACGTGTCTGGAGACGGGAGATGAGCAGCTCATGTTCATGCCCAGCAAAGGGAGGATACAGGCACCTCGTGCTGGGAGAAACTGCTGGGACAGAGGGAAGGACCAGCCTCTGGGTCTAGAATAGTGGAGAGTCAGGTGATTCCCAATAGCTGGGTCCAAAAATGCCCCAGTCTGGGGAGGAAAGATGTTTTAAATAGATAGCAACCAGGTTTTAACTCCTCTTACTGCAAATAACTTCCACTTGGAGAAGCAGTGGTGATGAGCCCAGCAAGGATGCACTTCCTGAGGCAGGAGCAGCTCAAAGTTACAGAGTTGTGGAAGTGCTCTGTGAGGGGAATCCTGGGTCACATCCTCAGGTCACATCAGGCAGCACCAGCTCATTTTGCATGCTGTCCTGTCAGGTGTTGTTTAGCCGATCACAATTTTCTGAAAAGTGAATTTTTTGTCAAAATCCATTTCTCCTTAGCCCGCATAGGGTGATGGGATGCAAATGTTATGCATGGTGTTACTGTAGACACTGCTTGTATTGTAGAAGGGAATACATAATGCTTTCAATTTCCAGTATTGAAAAATTGATCTGTACCCAGGCTATTAACAATATACTGGAAGTGTTCCCTTTAGTGTCTGTGTTATCACATTTTAGAATGCAAAAGGGGTATTTTAAACTAAATGCAAACAGCAAGATATTGCTAAATAATGTATGCAAACCCCCCACATTTGGGAGAATATTTCATATTCTGTATTTCAGAAAAACAAGCTGTTGGGACTATTAAACATGTGCTAGCATTTTACTCTCTGCCTGAGGGTCCTTCTGGAGGTTGTGTGGTTTGGAGGTTGAATATCCTCTCATCCTTGGCAGGAATCCTTCCAAAGTGTCTGAGCCTTATTAATAAGGTGTGGGAAGTGTCATGTGGCAAGTGATGCATATCATGATTTACTTAAGCACTTTGGAGGGTGAAGGATCTCTGATCACAAAACACTCAGCACTGATAACCACCAGGAGTCTCTTGGGAAACACTTTGTTAATCCAAACTCTGTGTGCTCTGAGGGAAAAGAAAAACAACATTAGAGCAGTTTTCTAAGTGAAAATGGGGTTTTTAGGCAGTAGAGTTCAGTGGATCCCTGTGAGAGCCCAGATTTCATCAGCAGATGCTCAAGGATAAGAACATGGAAGTGTGAGTTGTTATTCCCTGACCCATGCTTATGCTTGTTTGCATCCTGCAAAGAGCCTCTACTGAACCCAGGCATTGGAATTGCACCAAAAAGGTTTTTGTGTTAGGGAGGATAATCTGCCATAATCAGAGGTGGAACAGGAAAAAGCTAAATTCCAAAAGAAAATGAAAAAAAGAGACACGTTGTCACTTTGCTGACTCCTTTTGGATTTTCAGAGCTTTCCAGCCCTGGCCAATTCCTTCTGTTATTAGCAGACATTTGTCACTGGTTCCAGCAGGAACTGAGAATTCTGATGGATTTCAACAGGAGTCATGTTAATACCTTGTGGAGTATTTATGATTACTCCACCTCATGTATCAGACAGAAGCTGTAAACAGGGATTTGCAAGTAAGGGGTTCTGCTACACAGGTTTTAGTACAAGGTAAAAATAGAGCAAAAGCAGACAATGCTGTTTTGTGAGGCAAATCCCAAAATGTGTATTTCCCAGCATAAAACCTAAACACAGAATCACAGAGACAATAAAATGAGGATTCATCTGCATTATAGTACATGCCAGTCTAGATGAAGTATTTATATGTCCCCAGCCGGCAAAGAATCTTTGCTGTGAATGAACTCACTGCCTCCTTAAAAAGAAAATTAATTTCCTTCAAGAAATCCGGGAAGATCTTCTCAGCAAGTCTGCTGGAAAGGAGGAAACTGCATCCATTTTCTTCACGTCTAAAAGAGGCACAAAGCCATTCTTCCATTATGTTCCCTCTCTGCTGCAAGAGATTTGTATCTCAATGACTGGAATCAAACCTGTTGCAGCAGATGAAGACAACCTTGCTGGGTATCCTTCCCTGAGTCCAACTGGACTTCTTTATTGGCTTGGGGTGGAATTTTTTGGGGTTTCTTTTTTATGCTTCGCAAGTTTGGAAAAAATGAGTTTTTTCTTCTTAATTTTGAGATTTATGTTATCTCATTATTGGAAAAGGACAGTTTAATTGAATTTCTGCCTGCATAATACAGTATCACATCAGGGAAATTTAACTGACCAGCTCATTGCTGTGGTTAGCATATTAAATATTGATTTGAGACCTAATGATGGTGCCATTAGTGACTGCAGGGGGTTTGTTTCATCTTGTACTAAACTGCATTGCATGGTGTGAGAAAATGTGGTCTTGGTCTCTTGAGTCTGAATTTCACATCGCTGGTCAAGGGATAACAAAATCTCATGGAACTAAGTAGTAGTAGAAGTAGTTGTTGTCATTATTGTTGTTGTTGTTATTTGATTTCATGTATTTGAAGCTGCCCATCAGAAGCTTTGGAGCTGGCTTCAGGTGGGTTATTTTTCTGTTACATTAAGGGCAAGATCCAGGCCATGGCATTGACTGTGCCAAAGGGATGGATCCATGGCATTGACTGTGCCAAAGGGATGGATCCATGGCATTGACTGTGCCAAAGGGATGCATCCATGGCACTGACTGTGCCAAAGAGATGGATCCATGGCACTGACTGTGCCAGAGGGATGGATCCATGGCACTGACTGTGCCAGAGGGATGAATCCATGACCCTGACTGTGCCAGAGGGATGGATCCATG
>WBNQ01028375.1:0-13469 GCA_013401375.1 Spizella passerina | reverse complement strand
GGGCACTGGCAGTGGAGGCAAAAGTCCTGAGCAGAGACAGCAGATTAGCAGCCAGGTCTCAACAATTTGCAAGCCTTTAAATTCCTGTGGGCAGAGAACAGGCTGCTCCTGGCCAGTGGGCAGGCTCCATGCACAGGACCCAGGCACTTGGCATTATACTTAAAAACAATTACTTGGCATTATACTTAAAAACAATTACTAAGTGTGTGTTCAATGTTATCCCTGATGCTTGGGACCAGACCCAAAGCACTGGAGGGTGAAAAAGAAAAATCACCATCTTTGAAGGCTGTGAAGGGATATTTGTGCATTCAAACCCCAAACATGTCATCTTTATTATTGAATTCCATCTTCTATTTCCTTTCCTACAGTATAAGGTAGAGACCATATTCTTAGCAATAACCTTAAATTGTTATCTTCTTGTTCTTCTTAAAGATGTTTTTGATCTGAGGTGTTAGAGGAGCATAATGGAGGTGTTTGCCTGTAGTGTTAGGATTGGTAGTCAGCACAGGAAATCATTTTTGAAGTGTGAAGAAATAATTCTTCTTCGTCTGAGACACTAACTCACCATGGAAATACATTTCTAGCACACATTTATTGTGTGCAAGGATATGTGGGAAAATGTTCATTACTGACTTTGCTCATGTTCTGGGGATTACATTTGGCTACAGCTTTGGGGCCTTTCTCCCATACTTGAAACCTGTTGTTGGGTGGGGATTTTTGTATTCTAGTGCCATTCTTTAGGGAAAAAAGCAAACAGGTCTGCCACAGACAGAGCACTAAGTTTCACTTGTACCAGAACAATCCTCTTTTTTTCCAGTTTGCTTTCTCTAATTCTTCCCTGATTGAGTTAATCACAGAAACATGCAAAACAACCTTCTTGCACGTTTGTTATTAACTTCCCAGTTATGTTTATGAGAAGCCAATTATGTTTATAGGCATGGGGTTTGATTGCTGGAAGTCTTTTAATTGAGGGAGATGGCTCTCAACTGCTTTGGTCATGAGCAGGAATTTATAACAAAGTTAATCTGATTTTTAAAAGGATCATTAGCAGGAACAAGGATTATCCCTGGATATTTAGATGTTCAACCCTTGGCACTGTGCTGGCAGGAGAGACATTGGGAAGCATTTTAAACCTCCTCAGGAGTATTTCATAGGTCATTCCAGGGCAGGCATTTTTTAATCCACCCAGAACAATGTGGAAAAACATCTCAGTTTCTTTTCAACACTCAGACACTCAGTGTTTTGTGTGTGCTGCTGGGCTGGGGAGGAGCAAAATGGCAGGGAAATCATGTGTCAGGAGTGTGAGAATCACTTCATGCCTTGAATGCTCAATCAGGTATCAGCTCACGCTCTGCTGTGACCAGGGCACGGGTTCTGCTCAGCCTGCTGGCTTCTCTGTGTGTGTACCCATGTTTAACCCTGCAGGGCTGATCCAGGTGAGGCATTCTGCAGCTGGACCCAAGAATGGGGCCTGCCAGCTTCTGCCCCTCTGACCATGCTGCATTTGCCTTCACTGAACCAGTGTCTGAGCTCTTCATCCTCACATCTCATCAGCTCAATCCTAATTGCACTCTCCAGGTTATTTTATTTTCCCCACTCATGCAGGGCTCCATCCCCTCTTGCAGCAGGAAGGCATTGAAAACAAGTGGGCCAGAAGAATGTACCAGGAGCTCAGCTTTTCTTTTAGGAAGTGGATTTCTTGCTGTTATGCTTCTCAGTTGAGCCTCTAAAAGTGCAGAAAATGAGCAAGAGGAATCCCCAGAGAAAGCTTGTTTAACATAAATACATCTTTTAGGTTTTAGTCATCCTTGTGATTTGGTGTGGCAGAGCCTTATGGGCTCTCAGAAACTCCAGGGTTTGCCAGCATGTGAAAAGTCTTCAGTGTTTTCTGTGTTCTTCTGGAAGAAAGATTTGTTCCAAGAGGGAAACATTTGAGAATTTATAACAAGGAGTGCCTTTATTGTGAACCTCTAAAATCATCATTATCAAATCATTATCATTTTCTACTGGATTTAGGGTTTCCATTTTCTGTAGGGTTGACAGGAAACTTTATGGACTTCTCCTTTTCTGAGTTCTCTGATAATTACCACAGAACCAACTGTTTTAGTTGAGTAAAGATTTCTTTTTTCCTTTCTTTTGCCTTAAAGGGATTTCAGTCATCAAGAAAAAAAAAAGGGAACTAAAATGTGAGTCAGAGTAAGGATTTTATGGATACATGATGTTTGGAAGATCTGCCTTTGTCAGAGCATTTTTATTATAGCACATAAAAGCTGTAGCTGCAGGCATGGAGCAGCCCCCACCAAAATCAAGCTTCACATTTAAACTATTGATGTTGGCAGACATAAGTCATTTCTTGAGAAATGTGGTGCTTGAGACTCATCAGATGTTTTGGAGATTCGATCTTAGTTCAGGTTGAAGAATTGGGTGGTGGCAAGAGCACATCCAGAGCTTTCTGGGATGTTTAGGAAGGAAGTTTGGATCTCAGGGAATGATCTCAGAGCTTGTTGGGTCCTTTCTGTCTTCAAAGGCAATTCTGCTCCTTTAGAGAGTTAAGTTTGTAACTGTGTTTATTTTGATTCTTTAGGAAGTAATAGAAGCTATTGCTGAATGTGCATTTAAGACATCACCCTTCCCAATCCTCCTTTCCTTTGAAAACCATGTGGATTCGTAAGTAATTACCACCTTTTCTTGGCTGATGTTTCATTTTCTGTAAGGTCTAGGCATGGAATTGTGTGTGAACCTGTGACCCCAGCAGCAGCTCTTATCCAACAGTGAAATTTGTTCTGTTCCTGAAAACCTCCCTGAATCAGAACCTGTTCTTTGGGAGGGGAGGTTGGGATGTGAGAGGGATTTTGTTAACTTTTCACTCAGTGTGTCCTGCTGGAAGGCAGCAATACTCCAGAGAAAACCAGGAAGTATTTCCCCTGCTTGTGACCCTGTTCTGTGCTACAAACACATTCAGCATTTGGTCTGTCTCTCGTGTTAGAGACAGTGACCAGAACCATGGACTTCTAGGACTGCAAAATAGGTGATGGGATGGCCAGGAACAGTTAATTTCTGCCAAAAAAATAAGTTTACATAAGTTTATTTCATTTTCTTTTTTTTTAGTTACAAGAAAAGGACAGTTTTTCTGTGTAAGAAAAGAAAAAATCGATGAGACAACTTCTAGCTTTGTCCCAGTGATCTATTGTATTTTTATAGTTCTGATTTTTTTAACATTAACCTTGGTTTTGAATGCAGAGACAACATGGTTCAAATTGAAGTGACAGTGACACATAACCTTAACCTTAGCTTGAATTGTCTTTTCCCCTTTTGTGTTTTTATTTGCTGTGAAAACATTTCCAACATTTCTGGGGGCAGTTTGAACTTAGAAACTAATTTTTGGGTTTGCTTTTGTGTTTTTGGGGTTTTTTTCCAATGTAAAATAAAAATATTCTTGGGGGCAGCTATGAATGTTTTAACACAAATCAGAAATGAGGCTGGCACTTTTGTTTCTGAAAGAGAAGGTGAGGGCTAACTGCTTTTCCATTTTTTAGGAGGAACATTTTGTCATAAGGGAAGGAACTGGTAGAAGCAGCTCTGTAAGAATGTTTTTAAAGAGCAGATGTGGCAATACTGATCAAAAATTATGTAGGTAGAAAAATTTAAAATCGGGGGGCTGAGCTCCACTGCCTGAATATCTCAGAGTACAAATTTACCTCTTGGGGGCAAATACGTGTTAGCTCTGCTCACATTTCTAGGGCACATGGTTGTGATTCAGTCAGTCTCTTAAATCCTGCTCAGTTATTGCTGTCTGCCTCTGAAAGCCCACACAGGGGCTGTGTTTAATTGCCTTTTCTAATGGCCCCTCATTTCTTTTTGGTGAACTTTGTGTCCCTTTGGGTTGCACTCACCTGCTCCTGTAGGTTTGAACTCACAGCGCTTCCAAATTCTGGCCTTTAGGAAAGTTGTCAACCATCATTTTTGAAAGTATTATATTTTATATTCATTCTTCTGGATTTATTGCAATATACATCCACCCTGTTCACATGAGGCAGAGGAAAAACAACAGCTAAATAATTTTAACCACAAGAGTTACATTTTTCTTCCTTTAAAGTCATCACGACTTAAATCTTCAACTGTTCCAGGGTGATCTATTTTAGGAAGGTAAAGAAGTAAAAAGATTTATGAAATAAACTCCTGTCAGATGTAAGTTATACACAAAAGTGGCTTTAAAATCCTGAGATGAGGCAGTGTCAGAGTGAAAGGCAGGGTGGCACTGCAGGAATGTGTCTGGAAGGGGACAGGGTTCCTGCTGCATTCCTGTTATTTACAGCTTGCCCCATGGAAGGAATGGAACCTTTCTCTGCAGAAACCCCCAGCCATGGAGTGAGGAATTGACCTGATATGTGCTCTCTGATGTCCTTTTCCATGCATTGCTGAGACACAGGGTTTTAGCAAAGCAAGTTTGCAGAACCATGACCAAATGTTTGCTTTTTCTGAGGCTTAGTGGTTCTTTTCTGCTATGGTAAATGATCAGACTCAGTGTGTGTGCTTTCTCATTTTGCTTTGCCTGAAAGTAATTTCTAGTTATTTTACCAGCTTCTACAATTGCCCCTTAATTCCTTCACTAGCTGCTGGAGAAATCTGCAGTTAGTCATGTCACTCACAGAAAGGTTCCCCTAATTTCATGGACTGCTCCTTTTGTCTTTTCATTTCCTTGGAATGTTGTTTTTCTCCTGGATCTTAAGGCTGGACTTTGCCCTAAATATTAACAAAAAAGTGCCAATGTTTTTTTAGAATTGCTGTCAAACAAATCCTGTTTCATCAGTTCCTACTTCTAGAGGACCAAATATTTTTTCTGCTTTTCAAGTTGAGGGAGTCATTTGCAAAATTCTGCTCCCCTAGAAATGTTGGCATTGGCTTAAACAAAAATATGGTTTTAGCCTGTGTTCCTGGCTTGTAAACAGGTTGCAATTATCAGAGGTAAGTAAGTTTCACATCATCACATAGATATGACATTGTTAATCAGCCCTGGACTTAAAACACAATTTTTCTTTATTCTGGTTTATGTTCATGGGAATATTTTTGACACTTTTTGTCCACCTAGGGGAAAAATCACTTTTTGGCACATGGTGTAAATCATCTCATTTGCTTTCCTTTGATGTGTCTCCTAGAAGGGCTCCTCTCCACTATCTCCACAGCACATGAAGAATTTTATTTCCTGTACTGTAACTCCACTATTAGTATATTTTTTCTTGCCTGTTTGCATGCAATGAAAAGTTAAGGAAAAGAGGCAAGCGTGTAAGTTTTAGATGATGTAAAATATGATGTATGTCATCAATTATAGTGAAGTCAGAACATGCCCAGTGAGAAAAAGACCACTAAAGCAAGCTGTGGTTCTGGGAAAAAAGCAGAGGAGTGCCCTGGAAATGCTGAGAAGACCTCAAGGAGACCTTGGTGTTTGAAATGGGGCTTGCAAGGCGATAAGCAATCTGCAGATCTGAAAGCAGACACTCTATAATTAGAAATGCACTGATGACAGAGCAAAAAGGTTAAGTGATCCTTGAGCAGTATCCATATAAGATTGCTTCCAAGATTAAATTTAATTACAGTTATTCATACTGCTGGTTTCTGGCTGGAATTGTTGCTTCAAATATTAACAGGATTTTTATCACTTTTTCATGCCACACTTTGAATTATTTTAGACTCTTCTGGGAAGCATCTGTGCCTTTGTCTTATGCAGAGGAAGTATCTCTGCAGAAGTGATAAAAATGTAATGTTGGGAGCAGCACTTGTGCCAAGGAGCCTCTGGGTTGACCTTCATGATAGGCATGACACAAACACAGCAAAACAAAATACAGGCAGTGCAATAATGGTGATGAAAACATTTCTTAATGTTCTTTGTATTTCTGTATCTCCAGGTATCATGCTCCTACTTTATGTCCCCTCACCCTGGCACATTTTGGGGGCACCTATGACAAGTCTGTGTGTTGCCTCTCTGTGTCTGCACAGTGAAAATCACAAAGCAGATAAAGTCAGCTCTTTGCAGACAGTCAGTTCTCACTGCAGTGCATGAATGCTGAGAGAGCTTCCAGTAACAGGAGATGTGGACCAGGAAATACCTGGGGTTTGACTTCATAACAAAATTGGGGAACATACTGGTTTAGAAAATTTGGTGTTTCTGTTGCTGTGGTTCATAATTTTCAAAGAATGGGAAATGAAAAGAAATAGGTATTCCAACTTCTTAAAACAGGACTATGTAATCTGCTTTTCCTAATGGTCTGTCTCTTGCAGCAGTACATACACAGATATGCATGTCAGGGGAGGGAACACAAAGATCTACCACACAGTTAAATGCTGGTACTCCTAAATTTTTTCTGTCCCCCCTTAGGAGCTTTTAAAAATATTTGTACACATAGTCCAGTTCACAAAGACAAGTAACTTTGAAATGTCAAGATTTTCCTCATTTGGCCTTGTTTGCTACCTCAAGAGTTTTTTGTGGTATTAAAACCTATTGGTTTTTCACATAATTTTCCCACTTTCTGCCTCTGGGATGCAGTGACATTGGGATTTATACACTGAACCAACATCATGCTGCATTACATTTTTCTCGTTTGCAAAAATGAAAGTTCTCACTGTGCTCTCTTTGAGGTAAACATGTAATTAAACACAGAAGATCAGAAGAATTTGTTCTAGCTGTGGTGGTGACTGGGAACTTATTACATTTAACTCTTGCTTTTTATTTTTTTCCAATTCCTGTGGAGAGTTCTTTTTGCAGTTGTGCCCACGTAAGGATGATGATGATGATGATGTCACACCTAATTACTCCAGTTTCAGTAAATGGCCTCTTTTGATTCAAGGAGTGTCCTTTGAACTTCCTGCCTTCTGAGGGCATGGATCTGTTCAGCACACAGGCTGGTGGAGCAGAGTGAATAAAGCTCACTGATGGCCCCTGATTTTAGGGCACAGGCACACTCTGCTGGAGTGGTGCCTTTATTTGGTTGGAGATACCCACACAATGTCCCAGCCTGATCTGCTCTCCCACCACCTTCTCCCATGTGGGTTCTGGGTTCTGCTGCCTTGCTTGTCTTCAGCTTGGTTCCCATCCCCAGCTCAAAGTGCCTTTTACCTTCTTTCTGTGCAGAACTGGCTGCATGCAAAGCACAGCATTTGTGAAGTGCTGTTGGGATTTAAATGTGTGCAGCTCCTGCTTTGGGGGATAATTCAAAGCCTCCTGGCAGTATTTTCTGTCAGTGACTGAGCCAATGAGTGCTTCACCCCCTCTCTGCTTCCAGGGGCAGCCAGGATGCTGATCCTAGGGAAATTCCATTTTCTGATGGAGATGCCATTTGGCCACCCAGCCTTTTTCTCAGCTCTGCTTTGGCCATGCTGACCTGGGAGTTGGTAACCACTGACCAGCTGGGCACAGCCAGGGCTGAACTGCTTTGCAAGAGAAAAATGAGCATTTTTTTATCTTTTTTTCTCTATACCCAGCTCTATTTTGTCATGAAGAGCAGCTCCATGGTAACATACCAGCTTACAGCATCCCTGTCTTTTCCATGACATGCAGATCCTAATTAGCAGGAGCTGAGGAAGTTATATTAAGCCATGCAAACCTGTCCTTTAATCGAGGCTTCCCAGCAGAGTGTCAAAAAAGGAAACCTTGAAAGATGCCTCAGCTCAGATGCTACGCATTTTAAACAGGCACATGTAGCAAAAATCCTCAGCTTTCTAAAATTAGAGAGTGGCTGTGGTACTGAGCTGCATTTTGAGCTGATTGGAGTAATGTTTCTGAGCTGCAAAACCTACCTTCAGTCCTAGAACTTCCATCACTGGCATGCAGGAATTACTTCAACTTTGGTTGCACTTTGGGAGAATTGGTTACAGGTGGAGTTTGCTGAGGTTCAGGTTACAGAGCAGAGGATGTTGTGAGAATTGCAGTGCAAGAAAAATGCCAAGCATGTGTATAAAGTATCACAAGGGGGAAAAAACTTCAATTTTGAATAAAAGTATTGCCTGAAAGAGGCAAATTCATGTTGTGGTTGTTTCACTGTTACTCCATTGACTTATGCCTTTACTTTGTGTATGTTCCCTTTGATAAGCTCCATCAGAGGAATTGAAATAATTGCATGATGTATGTAGGTCTCACTGAAAAATTCAGAGCTGTTGGATCAGGAAATTATATCCAGTTTGGGGCTATTAGGTGCTCCATTACTGCTGCTGTCACTCTGGAGCATTAGTAGGACTCCTTTCTTTCTTTCCTTTCTTCCCTTCAGCCCTAAACAACAGGCAAAGATGGCAGAGTACTGCAGGTTGATATTTGGAGATGCCCTGCTGATGGATCCCTTGGAGAAGTACCCGGTAAGGTGCCCTGGTGTTATCCCATCACAAATGGCTGGGGATGTTTCCTGGGCTGTCTGTCCTGCCTCACTCCTCATGGGAAGCCTCTCAGTCTAAAGGAGGGAATTGTGAGCTGTTGGTGGCTTCAGCATCATTTGTGAGGCAGAGATTGCCCTGATGGAGTGAATTGGGATCTTTTAAATGCAATTGATCCTCATTGCTGCCATTTTAAAACCTAGACTCTCATAGCTGAGCTAATACTTATTTTGGTTATTACTGCAGGCACTTCATAAAGCATTTTTCTTCTTAAGTGCCCTCAGCAGCCCTGTTTCATTGAATGTTGACATTGCCTCTTCTGCAAAATCCATTTCATTTTAACAGGGCTTACAGAAATTACAGAAGTGTCCTGTACCATGTGCTCCCTGAAACTGCCCTGAGCCTGTTCCTTCTGCCACTCTAACAAATCTAACAAATCTAACAAATCTCTCCTCTTTCCTCCTGGAAGCTGGAGGCTGGGGTTCCTCTCCCAAGCCCCATGGACCTAATGTACAAAATCCTGGTGAAGAACAAGAAGAAGTCTCACAAGTCAGCGGATGGGAGTGCAAAGAAGAAGCTGTCAGAGCAAGCTTCCAACACTTGCAGTGACACATCTGGCATGTTTGAGCCTTCCTCCCCTGGAGCAGGTAGGACATAGAACTCTTCTCCCTCAAGCACAAATGCAATCCCAACAATTTGCAGTGCTGCAGCAGTGGGGGTTGCTCAGCAGGAAACAACACTCAAGTGTCTTTGGTCCTGGAATCTGTTTTTTGAGTTCTCATGGATTGACCCAGGCTCTCTGGTGTGTGCTAACATTTCTGCACTGCTTATTAAGGACAGGCAGCTGCCAGCTTCTCCTCCCTTGGCTGCCTTTGCTGTGTGCCCAAGCCCAATGGCAAATGGAAATGTTTTCCTGTCCTTGTTGCCTCTGGGCTGTGCCTGCCATTATTTGGTGCCCTTGCAGACAGAACCTGTTCCCCAGAACCTGCAGTGTGTCTGCAGTGCCTCAGGGTTCAGGATAAAGGGATGAGATCCCTGTTCCTCAGGCAGGGAAGGCACAGCCTACTGATGTCCTGCATGTCATGGACCTCTGTTTAAAGTGCTATAAAATGTTCTTCTGTTCCACAGATGGAAACAGAAATAATGAAATCTCTATATCCTAATTCCCAGCCCAGTGTCTGCTCCCTGCACTGGAATTTCTTCTCCTGTCAAGACTGAAATTTTGTGTTCTTATAAGCACAGATATTTATGCCCCAGCAGTAGAAAACTCACAGAGTAAATTAAAAGCTCTGCTGAAATATCAGTTCATTGCCATTTGCCATTTAAAAACTTTTCCCCATTGTTTGTAGTTTTTTTCTGAACTCTGATTAACTGAGCTGAAAATTTTCCTGCTGGCAGTTTGCCCCAAGCTGAATTAACGAGAAAGAAATCCTGCTTCATTTGTGGATAACATTGTTTATCCTATTAGCAGCAAAAAAGAGTTTTCAACTGTTGTTTTTAAGGAACTATAAAAAGGGCATGCTTTGGATTTCAAAGCAAGATTCATCCCTGTGTGAGGGATGACTGAATGCTATTTTCTTGATTTGCTTTAGACAAATCCCAGGCAGGAGAAGGATAGGTGTGTGTTCCATCTGCCTCGTCTGCAGCGTTTGGAATGAGCCCTGCATTCCCAGCTGTCCCTTTCTGTGAGCAGCCCAGGGTGAGGACAGTGCCTGTATTACCTCTGCAACAGCTTCTGGTTGTGAAGATGAGCACTTACAAATTAGAAAATGCTGGAACTCAGGCTGCAGACTTGCTGTGGTCACTTGGTTCGTCCATGACTGCCAACACACATTGCTTGCAGTCCTTGTGTCAGCCTCTGCTTCTCCTGTGGCACTTGTGCCTCCTTCTGAGAATGCAATTAGTCAATATTGTTCCTTTCTGTGTCATTCAGTGCTTGATCCTAGCTAGAGCATCCTCAGTGAGTGTCTGTGGGGGTATTCAGGCTGCCAAAAGCAGTGAATTTATCTGAATGGTACCTGTGGGAAGTGCAATATCATTACAGCAATTGTAGCTGAGGACAGACAAATCTGACAGAACTTAAGAACACTCTGGGGATGAGTGATGAGGAACACCCAGAATGTCATTTTTCTAGAGTGCTTTGAATTTTTAAGTATTCAGAGCTCCAGAGACTACAGCTACAGCTTACAGCTATGAGGATGCAGCATTTCTGTAAGTCAGGAGCCAGTCTTTCTGTCTGTGGACAGTTAAAAAAAATCATTCCCCATTTTATAAGAACATTGTGGTAGTGAGTGACCATGGCACCCTTCTTCTCACACCTCCACATTTGCAATGTGTCACTCTGGAGCTCTGCAGCCTTGTGCTCCTCTGCACCCAACACCAGTTTCTTTCTGGAGCAATGCAATTAATCAGAAGCCTGATTCTTAACATTTCCCAACATTAAGTGTTTCAGTGCTCCAGCCTTAACATAATCTTGACATTTAGCAGCTTGGACATTTTATTCAAAGTACTCTATTGGGTTGTATAGCTCCTGTCAGAATTGCTGCTGATCTCCAGGAGAAAGTTGTGCTGATTTGGCCTTCTGGAGATTCTAAATGAGTTTTTTGCACAGCAGTGCAAAACAAAGTGGAAATTCACACTGGAGTTGATATCAAGATTCGCTGTGTCTTACACTGCTTGAGGTCAGATTTAAACTCAAGTAAACCCACATTTTGATGTGTTATAAGACCATATGAAAGTGTAGTGCTGGTGAAATAGCAGCAATAATTAAAGAATTCTGAGCTTTGTAGGATACCTTGCGGGGTGCCCATAAAACTGATGTAGGAAGTGACTTCAATACATGTCAGTGGGAAAAACTTTTTCTAAAAGTAGAGCAAAGCTAAAAAAGCAGAATAATTTCTGAGATAACCCTTGTGAGATAGATTGCAGTTTTGGTGAACAAGCCTCTTAGACCTGGCTGCTCCTGCACAATGGTCAGAGGTGAGCAAACAAGATTTCCAAAGTTCTGTCACAGCACAGAAGGAGCAGTGGCAGTTCTGCAGGATGTGCATTCACCAACAGCAGGCCCACACTGAAAGGAGCTAAAGCTTCCTCATGGAGCAGGATTAAATACTGCTAAGTGAGCAGAGTGTTTGTTAGTTTCTCACTGATGGGATGATGGTTTTGTCAGAGCAGTGGGTGCTGCAAGGAGGGACTCACGGGAGACAGGGACAGAGGGAATTAGCTCCATGGTTCCATGGTGCCTGAATGGAAAACTGGACATAAGGTTTTGGGCTCAGTGGGTGTAACTGCTGCTGATGCCAGCTGGGACCATGGCCCTTTGTTACAAAGCAAAATGGTTTATCAAACTGAAAAAAGGTCATTTTTCCCTTTTAAAAGTCAGCCAGTGCTGAGGTACAGTGGAAAACCCAAAAGGTAAATGCCCCCTGGGATGGTGGTGGCTGCCTAAAGGTTGCAGAGTTAACAAGCTGCACCAGCAAGAGCCACATCCATAATTCATCCTGGCCATTGTTGGAAAGGCTCTGAGAAAGCAGATTACCAGATCTCTCTGAATTTCAAGCACTGTCTACCCTTTGGTTTCATGAGGCTGCCAGTCTGTCAGGGTGATGAGAATGGATAATGTTTAGCACAGTGCTTCCTCAAGGCAAGGATTTGGCTGGTCATTCCCAGCTCTCCTGATGATCCTCCAGTCAGGATTGCTGTGTTGAGCCCCTCTGCCCTTCAGCTGGGCTTTGGCTCCTTTGCCCACTGTTGTTTCTGCCAAGGAGCACTTTTCTGTCTCCTCCCTGCTCCTTGGAAACATCCTCCAAGCTGCCCTTGGGGTTTCCTGTGCCCTTCTGCCTGTGAGGGCTGGCAGTACCTGTGTTTTAAGCTGTATCCTCTAATTTCTTGATATTCTTCTGGCTGCCTCTGTCCATGGGCAGGCTTTTGTTTGGCTTCCTTGGAGCAGGACTCAATTTTCACTGTGTTTGTGTGCCAGGGAGCACTGGAGAGGTCTTGTGCTGAGCTGGGTTTGCAGTGCCATCTAAATGCAGCCAGTAATGATGGTATGACAGCTGATTGTCCCTTGGACAGCCTCAGGGTGGCTTTTGTGCCTGCCATGCATCAGGGAGAGAGGGCTGGCTGTGAGCACAGAGGACAAGGCAGTGCAGGTGTTCCACACCTCCTCAAACTCTCATTTTGAGCCCATGCTGGGACAAGGGAGTGCAGGTGTTCCACACCTCCTGACACTCTCATTCTGAGTCCATGCTGGCACTCCTGTGTGTTACTTGTCCTGGTTCTGCTGTCTGCAGAACTTGAAAATGAGATTGGATCTCCTTGGGAGTGTTTGTGTTAAATGTTTTTAAACAAACCAGCCATGCAGTGTGTACTTTCCTCCCTGGGCCCTTGCAGCAGGAACAGGCTATCGTGTACCTCTGCTCTCAGAGGTGCAAGCTGGCCAGAACCTGCCCACCCTTCTGGGGTTCTTCTGGGGTTCTTCTGCCAGCCTGGTTCAATCAGTGGAGAGCTCCCCATGCAGAGATTGTCAGTGCAAACCCTGGGAGAGCTTGCCTGGCTCTCTGCACTGTGCTGAGGCTTCCTGAGCCATCCCCTGGGCCTGTTGAGCAATCATGTTATTTTCCTCAATGAAACGTTCAGGAAGAAGTGTGTTGGTGAATCAAAAGCTGACATTTCAACATCTGGCCCTGGAAGGAAGTGCAGGCTGGGCAGTCATCCCTGGGTTGTGCAAGGCACATTTGTGTGTGCTCCCTGTGCTCAGGAGGGGCCCCTGGGGCAAAGAGGGCACCCAGACTGACAGGAGGAGCTGAGACTGAGTTACCATTCTCTGCAGAATTTGGGAATGCTGCACAGGAGTTAGATTGTTGTGCTGGAAGGGTTGTGGGATGAAGTCTTCAGGGAGAGCTGTCTCTCTTACAGGTGTGGGTAGGTGACTGCAGGATAGGTAAATGTTCCTTCCCAGAGACTTAGGATGCACAGGTACACTTGATGACAGCCAGGCCCACAGGAGGAGTTTCTAAAGGCAAAGCTAAACTCGATATTCCTTAATGATTTAATTTCTGATGCAACCAATCAAAACACTTTGAAGGCGAGGAGAGGCCTTTGTTAATTAG
>WBNQ01028373.1:0-19974 GCA_013401375.1 Spizella passerina | reverse complement strand
CCGTGCCCTGGGTTTGCACATGCACTGTTTGTGGCCCGTGGGGGTGACAGTCACTCACTGGGGAGGTGGCACTCAGGGCAGAGGAGCAGAGTGACCCTGCTTTGCTTTGGGTGGGATTTTGGGGCAGCACTCACGCCACAGGGATTTAGTTACTGCTGAGCTTCTCTTGTAAAGGCACAGGTGGAAATAAAACTCAGAGGTGAGGTTTAAAATTGACAGGAAAGAGTTTCCAGTCCTGCCTGGTGCCTGTGGTGCAATTGCTCAGAAACTGGGGGAGCTGACCCTGTGCTCCCCCAGGATTTAACACAGAACCACAGAATGGTGTCTGGGGAATCTAAAAAAAGTGTCATTCCCTCCTGTGGATATTCCTCTGAAATTCTCCCCAGTCTCTGAAGAGGAATCTGGGTCCCTTCTCAGCATTCAAGCGCATTTTAATTGAATTAAGCTCTGTCACAGCAATCCAGCCATCCTATCACCAAACTCCAGGAGCTTAAAAAACTCATCTTGTTCACCTCCTGCCATGGGGAGGGACACCTTCCACTAGAGCAGGCTGCTACCTCAGCCTGGCCTTGTTTACTGCAGCTGCTGCTCAGGAGAGATTGATGGACTGAAAATCAATGGGAAAGGTGCAAATAAAAGCTAAAAATGAGACATTCTCTGAGCCTTCAGGAGGGAAAAGAGCTGAAGGAAGGAAAGAGGGCCTGCCTCTGGGTGAATGGCCATGTCCCACTCTTCAGCTGCCTCCTTACTGCTGGCAAGGTTTGAATGTAGCAAATCACTGCTGAAAAAATCAACTTTCGAAACTTTTCAGCCTGGAAATGAGGGAGAACTTAATTTTTGTCCTTTTCACTTGGGAGCATGACTTGTAAATCACTCAGAGAGCTATTTCAGGGCAGGGCTGGGGTTCGGTGATAGGATGGCTGGATTGCCGTGACAGAGCTCAATTCAATTAAAATGCACTTGAGTGCTGAGAAGGGACCCAGATTCCTCACCAGCGACTGCAGAGAGCCGCACAGAAGCAGCCACAGGAGGGAATGACATTCCATTCCATTCCACTCCATTCCATTCCATTCCGTTCCGTTCCGTTCCATTCCATTCCATTCCATTCCATTCCGTTCCGTTCCATTCCATTCCATTCCATTCCATTCCATTCCACTCCATTCCATTCCATTCCATTCCATTCCATTCCGTTCCATTCCACTCCATTCCATTCCATTCCACTCCATTCCATTCCATTCCATTCCATTCCGTTCCATTCCGTTCCATTCCGTTCCGTTCCATTCCATTCCGTTCCATTCCGTTCCATTCCATTCCGTTCCACTCCATTCCACTCCATTCCATTCCGTTCCATTCCGTTCCATTCCGTTCCATTCCGTTCCATTCCGTTCCACTCATGATCTCAGCTGTGAGTAAAGCTGCTCTAACCCTCCTGTGCCCCCAGGTCAGGACAGTGCTGGTCCCACAAGGATGCCTTGATTGGAGGAACCATGGGAAAAGAAGTTTGCTAAACAAATCCAAGAGCTGGAGAAGAACACAAACATCTAAACATCTCCATCCACTGCAGTGGGGATGAGAGGAGCTCGCTGGAAAATGAGTCTCAGTGGCAGCTT
Source organism: Spizella passerina (assembly GCA_013401375.1). Lineage (NCBI taxonomy): Eukaryota > Metazoa > Chordata > Aves > Passeriformes > Passerellidae > Spizella > Spizella passerina. Next base: position 18,364 of record WBNQ01028373.1, on the reverse strand, counting down.
TGGGGTCTGTGGTTCCTTACTGGGCTGGAAATCCTGCTCGTGGGTCCTAGACTTTAATATTTAAACCAACGCTTCCAGTCTGCATCTTCTCCATGTCTAATGTAGTGATCCTTTGGAAATGAGAGGGGAATGAAGCCAACCCAAAGGGAGGAGCAAATCCCCAGGATGAGTTTTGCATTTATTGAGGGATCAAGCCTAGGAAATTGCTTCCTTCCCACATGGCTGCTGATAATTCCCCTTTGGAGACACTGCTCATTAATGCCTAAGAGGCTTCAGGGCTGTAGGTGGATGTGAAAGAGCAGCAGAGCATCTGTTAGGAGGTCTCAAAATACCTTATGCTTCCACATGATCATTACTTCTGAAGCTGAACAGCAATTTGGAATGTTAAAACTTGGGAAAATAAATAAAATCTAGCTTCAGCTATGGGAAAGGACTAAAGGAAGAGGACTCCTACACTGTGCCTAAGAGCATGGCTGATCAGTTCAAGTTTATTCTTTAATCATAGGAGGCAATATTGCTAGAAACAAAGGATTCTATTTATTTCTTTACATCTGTTAATTTAATTGATTTTATATATTCATTTGTATTTTATTAATATGTGCAGATATAAAAATATCTATTTATATTTATTTACAACGTTGTTAGAAACAAAATCTTCTCCTGTGTCATACCTGTTACATCTCTTATTCAGGATAACAATCCTGTACAAAACTTGATTTTCATGACAGTTTTCTAAAATCACCATGATTTAATCCCAACCTTAGAATTAAGAATATTGAAGTGTTTTCCTATGCCCAGCACTGCTCCCTCTAGCCACAGGGAGCAGCTCTTGGTGCTAAGTGGGGCTAAAAATGAGAAAGCAACCCAGCTTAAATGACAAAAATCTTTTAAATTATCTACAAACTATTCACCTCATAGAGCTGTTCCTAAAAGCCCCGAACTGAGATGAAGAGGTGCTGGATGATGAAGCACAGAGAAGAATAGGAAGCAAACAGCAAGAAGGAGATTTAGGGGCTTTTATTAGTGGATTACTAAAAACTTTTTCACCTGTGAGCTCTGACTCATCTGTGCTGGGGAGCATTGGGTGGGTACAGTCCCAGGCAGGGTCTGAAAACAAGGATTTTAGCAGTGTCAGCATGGTGGGGGATTAGGTGTTTTATTGGCCAGTGTTTTAAAAAGGCTCCATATTCTAAAATATAAAGGAAAAATATATAAAGTATTAAAGGGGTTAGCTCTCCAGCTTTGTCAGGTGTGTGTCATTCCCTCTCTTGGATACCAGGTAGGTGTAAGCTACTGATTGTCTGTGGTTTTGGGACTATTTTACATATTCTGGGTTTGAGGTGGTAATGCCTAGTCCATAGAAGGGAAAATCAGGCTGCCATGTGTCATTAAAAAAGAAAATATTTGGGAGATGGAGCATTAAGTTTGGGAGCAGAGAGCTGAGGAGATAACTTGTCCAGCAAAATGGCCATGGAAAGGAAAGGCCTGCTCCCTCATGGGAGGGAAGAGGCCCCTGAAGAATATCTGGAATATTTATTCCCTGAAGTGTCTGGGATGGAAGCAATCCTGCAGCCAGCATGCAAAACTCTCTCTGCTGTTGCCATCAGCCACACATTAGGCTGATACTGAACAATTAGTATTATTTGCAGGTAATTTAAGAGTAGAAAAAGTTCTCCGATTAAGGAACTTGGGGCATCTAATTAGAGGGAAAAAAATGAATTCCATGTGGTTGAGGTGTCCAGTCATAAAGCTCTTTAAAACAGTCAGAGAAATTCACAGAGTCACTAGGTTGGAAGAAACCTCCAAGATCATGGAGTCCAACCCAGCCCCAAACCCTGGCACCCAGTGCCACATCCAGGCTTTGTTAAACACACCCAGGGATGGGGACTCCACCACCTCCCCGGGCAGCCATCCCAGAACTTTATCACCTTTCTGTAAAAGCTTTTTCCCAGTCTNGAGGGGCCAGAGCTGGGCACAGCACTCAGGCTGTGCCCTCACCAGTGCCAGTGCAGGGGCAGAATGAGCTCCCTGCTCCTGCTGGCCACACATTCCTGACCCAGGCCAGGAGCCATTGGCCTCCTTGGCCCCCAGGGCACTCTGCTGGCTCCTGTCCAGCTGTCTGTCCGTCAGTAGCCCCAGGTCCCTTTGTGCCTGGGCACTGCCCACCACACCATGCCCAGCCTGCAGCCTGACCCCAGCTGAGGCTGTATTGGTGCATTTGGGTGTGCCCAGCCAAACCCTCCCGTCTGGTTCATGTCCAAATGGCTCCTGGCCAAACCAGGGTAACAGAAGTGACCTCAGATCAGGGCCCACCTGATGCCAGGCAGGTTTGAAGCTTTGCTCAGTGGTAGAAAATTCTTCCTCCTGTGGCCTGGCTTGGGTTGGCACTTGGGGCACGCTGTGGCAGTTGGGCTCACATTGAGTTTTCCCATAATAATCTATTTGAAAAAGATGCCCAGGAGGAGATGCCAGTGGCTGCTGGAGATGACCAGGAATGGGCTGGGAGAGGAGCCCATTTGGTGCCCAGCTTTGCTCAGAAGAAAGCAGTCCCACTTTGCCTCCATTAGCTTTGGGATGCAAATGAAGAAAAATGGAGTCAGGTTCCTGGGGATAGATGCCATTCATTCACTCTGGTGTTCAGCTATTTCTGTTGTTTACATTTGATGCCTCTCATAAATACACTGTTTCTGATGAAGAAGAAATATTTTTCTAAAGGTTTGCTTAATTTTTCACTTCAAAGTCAATCTTTAAAAACCTCTCTGCCATTATCAAGCTTGCAATGGTTTCATCCTAATCCCTCTTACTCTCTCCATTCTTATCCTTTGCTGAAGGGAAATGATAAAAATTTTTCTGACACGGAACTCGGATCCACTGCTGAAAGATAAGCTGTTTCAAAATAAAATCATGGATTTCAAGCATTGGTTAATATTGCCATTTTTATAGATCCTTTCCTACTGCAGATTGAACAAAGCATATTAGCTAAAAGGCCTTCTCCTGAAATAAGAGCTCATACTTTTCTAACTCTCCTTCTTCATTCTAAATTTCCACCTCTAAGCATTGTCTTTCTATAGTAATGAATATACAGACATCAAACCCAGCTTAATAATTATAAATTCCATCAAAAGTAGGGAAACTGGGAAGCTTCTAGTGGGTGAGAAAGCTTTAGGTGAGCTTAGATTTAACTGGTAGCTGGGTTTGTTCTAAGACTATTTGTAGGGTGCTTAAAGTTTCCCTGTCTTAAAAACTGGCACTTGGATTTTGTCAGACACACTGACAGAAGGAGATTGAAAAAGGATGCACAAGTGGCCTTGAGCACTTTTCTTTGCAAATTCCACTGTCTTTCAGTATAGTTTGTATTGGAGTCAAGGCTGGCAGTGCTTCCAGGTAACATCCAAAAAGGTCTGCCCAAAGGTTCACAAGAAATTGTCTTGTCTATATTGAAATGAACTGGCCCAGTGTAGTTTTTGGGCGTTTTTTTATGAGTATGACACGGAATAGTTTCACAAGAATCAATAGCATCACCAGCTGGGAGTGCTGAAGCAAAAATCATATGAAAATGTGGGTTATAACACAGATTTAGTTAAATGTGCATGTTCTGATGGAACCAGAGGGTGGAAGGTCTGCTCTGTTTATTCTTTGACTGTTTTACTTAATTTTGGGGATGAAGCAAAGCATCCCTGACAATGTGTACACACACCAGCCATGAGCTGGGCCTACATACATGGATTAATATCGAATATGAAGTTTTCTGCATCCTTAATATCATCAGGGAAGTGTCAACCCAAGGAGGGAGCAGTGGTTCTGGGGGTTCCACTTTCCCTCACCTATCATGGATGGCTGGCAAAGTCCTGCATTGCTGGAAGTTGTCCTGGTGAGTGCTGTGCACCAAGAATATTGTGTAGTTCTGAGGAACACACAAACCAGAAGGTTTGCCCCACCAAACCTTCTGATGTCCCCAAAATGCTCCTGCAGGAGGACAAGAGGGTGTCGTGATTACAAGAGAAGAGTGCCAACAGGGGTGTAACCATCTGTGTATTCTACTCCCCTCTACCCATTTTCTGACAAATTGTTCATGGTGGGTCATTTTCCTGTGCACTCCTGATCCCTCAGGCCCAGAGCTGGGTGTCAGATGGGAGAAGGAAACCCCATGAGGGAGGGCAGTGTTTCTTTTTCAAAGAACACAGCTCTGATAGGAGCTGGGGAAGCACCAGGACAGGGAGGCTCTCTGCTGATGGGCACAGTGGGGAGCTGCAACCACTGAGGCCATCAGGGACTCCCAAAAATGTCCTGTTACTCACAGGATTCCATCATTCCATTGTGAGCCCCCCAGTCTAGCCCAGGGGAAAGGACTGAACATTCCTGCCTGAATTTGTGCATGTATAATCTGGATGTTTGGGGTCTGGGGACACCACCACCACCACTGGATGGATCCAGATGAGGAGCAGAACTTCCACAGGATCACTCCTTTCAACAGCATTGCAAACTTGATAGATCTGTGACCACCACCCTGACCAACAGGGTCATACTCTGAATTTGTGAGTTCAAGCCAGTTTTTTTTATCACTGCTTTATTGTAATCTTTCTATTAAATTGTAACTCTGACCTGAAATCTCTCTCAAGGTATTTTTGTGGGTTCATTTCTCCCCCCCCCCAGTTTATTTTCAAAGCAGCACAAAGGTCTTTTCCAGTATTTTGGGGTTTAGCAATGTTGAGGTGGGCAAAGACTAACCCTCAGACCCCAGAAAAATCCCATATTCCCTTATAAGCTATGGGACACCTTAGGTCAGGTGTCTGACCAGGATCTTGGACCCATGTGAGGCACAGAGCAGATGCATGAAGGACTCTGGTGTTGCTGGTGTAGGACCTGTGGCTGCAGCTTTTCCCATGGAACTTCGTTTTCAGCAGAGGTAAATCCTGGTGGAATGTCAGGATTTTCAGCAGCTGATGTGGAAAATAAAATGTGAAGACACAGAGACATTGACAGGCTTATTTACTAAGTGGAGGTGCTTGCACAGGAGACAGGGGTGGAAAGTGAAGAGCTCCCTTGTCCATATTCCAGTGTCTGTCCTCACCCTACATCGTCCATGCTGTGTGCTCCTGTCTTCGATCCAAATTTTCACTGCTAATCAGAGAAACCTTTTTCCAAGCAAATTTTGTCAGAATCAATACATTCCTAACATTTAGATGAATCCTAAATGTCTGATTTTTAAGAAGTGCCATCCAGAACCCCCAGACCCAGGCGCAGCCTGATGTTAATGAGACCTGAATTGTTGCTTTCAAAGCGTGAAATTTGTGCTGATATCTCAAGACTGAAAATGATACACAGGCATCAAGCCCTGTTTAGTTTGAGAGGGGGGTTATGTTTCACAGCATTGGTGGTTCTTATTTGCTGTGTTTTGTACATAAAACCTCTCTACCTTTCAATGACACCAGGAGGGGCTTGTCCACTTGGGTGACTTTTGGGTTTAGGGTTTGTAGCCATCAGTTCCCGCCACGCTCCGTGTTTTCTAGTAACCTTTGGAAATTGTTCACTTCAATTTTATTCAGCAGAGACAAAAATGCTAATCTGCTGGCACTTCACATGGTGAGGGAGAGAAGGAGGCAAAGGAAGGAAGACCTGTGTGATCTATTCATTCATTATTCCACGGTGCATGGGAAGTCATCTCTTTACATGATTGACCTGCCTGGGTTTGATTACAACACACAGCTAACCTTTTCCAAATCTGCTTGTGTCATACAAGAGAAGGGTTGAAGGCTGTTGCCATGGCATTGAGGTATTGCTTGAGAAAGAGGAAGGGGGGAAAAAAGAGAGAGAGAGAGAGAGAGGAAATGATGCTTCTTTACTTCCTAGCCAAGTATAAACAAGAAACACATGCACATGTTTTTGTTTTGAAAGAGCTTTCAGCTTCTTATCCAGCCTCATCTCTGTGTTTCCTTGGGAAGGGAAGGAGAAATTGTCTGCTTTGCAGATCAGTGGGAGGGGGGATGACAATTGGAGGGAGGAAAAAAAAAAAGAAGAAATCAGTCTTGCCACCATTCATGATTTATTCATGAGACACGTGAGTTTTGCATTTAAATGTGACATTCTCATGATCTCAATATTGTATATGCAAATCTAAAGATTTCTGCATCTCTCCACATGCCCAGCTTAAGTCTCGCCTCAGATCCACAGCTCTGCAAATGTAAAACCAGAGAGGTTCACGCAGCTTCTGCTTCTCTCCCTGCTTGTTCTGTGCCTCAAAGACTGGGAGCAACACCAAACTGCTCTTAACAGCAGAGCTGTAATTTAGATGTCATTATTTTTAATTTTTTTTTCTCCTAGCAAACGCTCACAGTCAGGAAATTACCTGTAGGCTCGTGAATGGTTTAACTTTCTGAGGCCTTGCCTTGCCTGAGCTTTCCCTTTCCTCCTAAGGCAGATCCCTTGGGATTATCACAGGGCAGGGCTGAGCACCCTGAACAAAGAACTTACACCCTGAGCAGTGCCTGCTTCAATGCTCCAACAAAACCCTGTCACTTGTCACTCCATAAATAGGGGCAATGACCTTGTCTGCAGCTTTTAATTAAGATAGAGTGTTTTAATTGATAGAGTAAAACAGAAGTACCAACTCAAGGCCACGTGATGAGGCTTTGAGCACCCTGTCTGTGGCAGGGGGTTGGGATGAGATGAGCTTTGAGGTCTCTTCCAAACCAAACCAGTCTGTGGCTCTGGGAAATGTGCTGATGTAGAGGGGACAGGCTCAGTTTGGGCAGGGCCTGACCCTTGGTGACATGTCTGTCCCCAGGCAAGGCTCTGATCAGCAGGAGGGGTGTGAGTGCAGGGCCCTGCAGAGCCGCACAAACCCTGCTCCCAGCCAGCCCAGGGTGTCCCAGCCCTGCCCAGGAGTGTCTGGGCCGGTGTTTGCAGGAGTGATGTGTGCAGGGACAGCCCTGTCCCTGTTCTGGGGGCTTGGCCTCGTCCGTGTGCCTGCAACGCTGCTCCGTGATCTTACTTAGTGAACCAGCCACAGCACAAGTACCTGTATATGGTTTTGGAGCAGCTCTGGTGCAAACAGTTCTCAGTTATTAATGAACAACCACAGCACTCACTGATAACAGTGAAATTTGTAGTTTTTATAGCACTTTCCCCATTCCTCGCTCAGCACCTGTTTTGTCATATTGGAGCCAGGGCTTGCTGAAGTTGATCACCCTGTGTTCACTTTCTGAGGTCAGGGCCCATATCAGCAAAATTCTTCCTATTGGTTTGAATATTTTAAAGCCATAAATGTTTTCTAGCTGTCCATATAGCCTATTATCCCATCTCCAACAATGACTGCTTCAGGAAACTGGAAAGGAGACAGAGCTTGTAATGAATGACATTTCACAAGGGTGTTATCTCAGATTTAGGAAAATCTGGATATAGAGACTTCCTGATGTCATGTATTCAGGTCTTATTAATTGCTTTCAAGAGCTTGTCCCTTTCAAACCCACCTGCACATTTGGTCCCCCAGCATGGCAATGGGTGTCACAATTTAATTTTCTATGGGGTGGACAACTACTTAACTTTAGTAAATTTAATGCTCTTGATGCCTACTGTTTTATCCACTACAAGAGTTAATAAAATAGTTGTTTCTGAGCATCCTTCTCCATGATACTCATGATTTTAGGAGCCTGTGTCAGAATTCCCTGCACAGTCTCATCTCCAAGCAAATATTCTTATTCTACCCTATTAGGAGCTGCTCCTATGGAAGCTGCTTACAACTCTGATGCTTTAAACCTGTCTCTATAAATTTTCCAGTTCTCTAACATCCTTTCTGAAAGGGAACATTAGGGCTGCCTGCAATATTTACGAAGATGCTGCAGCAGGAATTTATGCACTGGCAAAATGACTTTTCCTGTTCAGTGTCTCACCCCACAAACTCTGGCATTAGTGTTACGTTTCTGACCATCCCTGATTGCTGAGCTGATGAGGGTTTTGGAGAACTGGGGTCTTGGTGACACAAACAGCCCCACCTGTCTCAGGGCTGGGTTGCTGTGGTCTCATTTCCCGTATGTGGCATTTGCAGTACATGGAATTTCTTGCCTCTGAATTCCCTCTGCTGCTGCATCTGGCTCGGTTATTTGGGTGTCTGTCTGTCCCACAACATCTCCTCCAGCAGCAAAGCTGCTCTAGGGAAATAGCTGGACACTGTGACTTGTGTGCAAACATCTTTGTTGTGTTTAATTGAGCTCCTTTTCAAACCACACAGACCCCAGCTCACGTCCCTGTGGGTTCCACTGGCCACCTCTTGCTCAGGTGAGACCATCTCCTTTTTCCTGTCTTCATTTCCCATCTCTAAACACATCATTTATCTCCACAAGGCAACCTGCTCCTAGTCCGTGACACTGGCTCAGAGCCCATGGTGTGACTGTGTTTTCCTCTGCCAATGATCTCAAACTTGCATTCAGCAGAAAGACAGGGAAAGATTACCAGGGGAGGAAAAATCTCTGGACTCGAAGATTTTTTTCAAAATTGGGTTTTTTTTTTCCCATCATTCTCACATCCTCTTATGCCATGTCTTCAATACTGCTACAAACACCTGAAATAGCACAATTCATGGCTGGCCAGACTGGGAGCAGTTTTAGCAGGCAGGGAAAAGAAACTCATGCAGGAATTCCATTGTTATTTAAGATACATTATCAGTTTTAGCCCCTATTTAAAAGCTGAGAGAGAAAAACATTTCTTTGCAAAGAAAAAACCCCAAACGTGTTGTCCTAAATTCAGACTGAGTTTTTGTATTTATTCTTGTTTAGCCTGGATTCAGTGGCCGGGGTCTGCAGCCATGGTCAGCGGGCTGAAACAGAGTGGTTTGTTCCTGGCAATGCCCCAGGGATGCATTTTCTGCTGCCCAGGGCTCTCTGCCCTGAGCAATGTGAGAGCCCCTGTGCTGAGGGAGCACCTTTGGGCATCATTTGGGGCTGCATTTGTGAAGAATCATGAAACCCCAGAATGGTTTGGGCTGGAAGGGCCATTAAACCCCTCTCATCCAACCCTCTGCCATGGGCAGGAGCACCTTCCACTCAACCAGTTTGCTCAGGGCAAGGATGGAAGGGCAGGGGGAAAAAGCAGAGCTCGCACTGATTCAATCCATGCAGGTGGGATTCACCTTGCTAAAGCCTCCTCATGCCTGCATTCACTGGAGCAGGGCAGTGTTCCTCAATGCTCTGCCTTGCAGACCTTGCTTTCTGCAAACGTGGCCCCTGTGAATGTAATCAACGTTGTGCAGAGCTGCTGAAACTGAAAACAAAGCCAGAACGGTCATTGTGCTAAGTTTGGGTTCCTCATTGTTGGTTGAATTACATCAGTGTTTTCTTTAGTTGCACAGTCAGCTGGCAGAGGGTTGTTTGAAATCTCGAGGCTCTCCCCTTTCAGGGGAAAACGTGAATTTCCGGAGATGTGGGCTCTGCTCTGCATCACAGCCTGGGGCTGCCCTGGCCCGGGACACAGCCCAGGCACACAGGGGGCTCAGCAGCCCTCAGCCAGCTCTGAAAATGCAGCCACAGGAAAAACACTTCTACTTTTTATTCTTTGTATTTAGCTTGATTTAATCTGATTTAAAAAAAATGTAGTGATTAAAATTTATTTTGTAGAGGATCTCTCCCCAGCTCATGGCCAGTGTTTTGTTTCATTTTGTTAAGGTGATCCCATGGGCTAAAAATCTTGCTTTCTCCAAAAATGTTTGGAGGCAGAGAGTCAGAAACGCGTCCCCCCTGGGGCCATGCCTGGTGAGATGGTGAGTGGCAGCTGTGTCATTGCAATGTGGGAACCCCTGAAATTCCTCCAGGAAAATCAGGATGGGAATCAGAGAGGGTTTGGGTTGAAAGAGACACTAAAGATTATTCAGTTTCAGTCTTCTGCCATGGCAGGGACACCTCCCACTGTCCCAGGCTGCTCCAGTCCTGTCCAGCCTGGCCTTGGGCACTGCCAGGGATCCAGGGGCAGCCACAGCTGCTCTGGGCACCCTGTGCCAGGGCCTGCCCACCCTCACAGGGAAGGAATTCTTCCCAAAATCCCATCTAACCCTAAACTCTGGCAATATGAAGCCATTCCCTGTGTCCTGTCCCTCCAGGCCGTGCCCAAGGCCCTCCCAGCTCTCCTGGAGCCCCTTGAGGCGCGGGAGGGCTCTGAGGTCTCAGTGGATCCTTCTCTTCTCCAGGTGAACACCCCCAGCTCCATTGCTCATTTGCATTTGAATTAATTTCCCTCTAAAATTCTGATTTCCATCCCCCACACCCTAACTTCTCCCAGAATCACAGCCCATGCTGTCAGAGAGAACTCTTCTGGAGGGTGAAGTTGCCCAAACCAGAGCTGCTGAGTGGTGGGGTTTGGCTTTCTGAAAGTTGTATTTTAGTTTGCTCCCAAGAGGCTCCGAGGGGCTCAGCCTGCACAGCCCAGCTGATCCCAGGCTCTTTGCCTGGCTCAGGGATGGCTTCTTGCCTTTTTTAACCACGTGGAGGAAAACAGTGATAAAAAGGCACAATCTGGGATAAAGTTTATTAAGAATCAAAGCAAAAATCCATCTTGGAGGAAGCTGTACAACATCAGTGTCGTTTCCTAAGAAACATGCAGAATTTAGGGAACTCAGAGAGAAACTTTGTCAGGAGCTGCGATGTTGCTTCTGTTTGGAGGGGAGGTCTTGTGTAATGACATAGAGAAACTGGAGCTGGAGCTTGGAAGAGCAGGGAGAGGAGGCAGGAGTAAAGGCAGGATGGAGAAGAGGGCAGTAAGGGCAGTGAGTAGGGGAAGAAAAACAGGAGCAGAAGCTGGGAGCAAGAGTGTGGGCTGTGTTTCACCAGGGAGCCCAGAGCTGGGGACCGAGGTCTCTTCAGCTGGGCCTGAACAAGACAAAGCTCATCCTGCACCACCGATGAGAGGAGGCACCTTTGTAGTGAAATCTGAACTTACCAAGGTTAACGAGTTGTGATTTGTACTAATTTTGCAACTTCTTTCTGTAGAGAAAGAGAGGTGCAGCAAACAAATTGAGAATATTCACAATATCTCATTTCACATTTTAAAAATGAACCATTTTCAGTTTCCGCTTGGAAGGAAGGCCTCTGTCTCCTCAGCAATGTAATTATTTCATGCCAGAGAGGCAGGAAGTGACCTGACGCTGAGCTGCAAGTGCTGTGTCAGACAGGGACATTTTGGGGTTAACCCGTGACAATTCCCCACACCCTCCCCGGCATTGCTGGAGTCTTTAGTTCTGCCATTGAAATGAAAATCCATTATTTGTGCAGCTCAGCTAATAACACCAACCAGCATTTCCATGGGCAGCAGAAACCCTGGAGGAAGGCTGCCAAAAGCCCAGAGAGTCAGAGTTCCTTTTCATGTTCAAAGCTTCAGCTCTGAAACGCTTTAGCGATGCCATTACCAATGCCCAGTGTCAGACCTGGGCCCAGCCTCTCCTCTCCCCGCTCCATTAGCCCTGCAAGGATGATGACAAACCATCTGAGGAAGGGGAGTCATCCCAGGTCAGGCTGAAACAGATAAAAACCTCTGGTAATCTCCAGGTTCATTAACATTTTTGTTTTTGAAAAGGTAATTTTCTGTCACTAGGAATGTATAATATATATATAGAGAGAGCAAGTGGAAGCTGGGATGTAATTTTAGCTTTGATTCTTGAGGCTGTTGAGCAGGGGTGCAGCCTGTCTTTATGTGTGGGAATACATGCAAAACCATTTTTAAAGTGTACTACATGTGCTGTATTTCAGCTCAGAGGTTACCCTGGGAAATTCCCACCCTGCCACAAAATGCCCGGTGATGATTTGTTGGGTGAAAACAAAAGCAGAGACTTGGAAACACAAGAAAAAACCACAGCGATGAAACGGAGCTAAAATGCATTTTGACATTTAATCCTAGATCAATTGGCAAATCTCACAATAGATATTTTTTTTCTTCTCACCTTGGCAAAGCAGAGCCATGGGAAACTAACTTTAAAAAAAAAAAAAAGAATTAATTTTGAAGATCAGCTGCCAATCTTCTCCCTGGGCTGAGGGTGAGCACAAGAACTCTGCTGCACTGCCGAAATATTGAGTACGTTTAGAGAAAACCAAGCTATTGCAAGCTCAGGACATCATTTATAAAACAAAAGCCACTCTCTTCTGCATTGAGAGCTGCTGTGAGAAAGATTAATTCTCTGGGTAGAGGAGGGGAGCTTGGCTTCACCCCCAGAATGAACCCAGAGGATGATTCAATTGCTTCACTTTCCAGCGCGAGCCCGAGACGCTCACGCAGAGCGCGGTGATAAGAAATGACTCCTTTACTTCAGGGGGAAGGAACTGCAGAAACTGTTAAACTTGGTCACAGTATGTGACATCCTTGAAATCAAAAGCAATACTTCTTCTCAGCGACTGCTCAGTAAAATTAAAGATACGAAGCCAAATTCGTCTCTGGAGTAATTCTCTTGCCAGTGGCTGGGGTGGCACCTGGGATTAATTTCCTCTATTATGCAAGTGGCACAAGACCCTGACAAATTATTTTGGATGTTTTTTGTAGCACTTAGTTAACAGAAACCTTATTCACTATGTGTCCCACGCCTGGGAAATGGAGTAGCTCTGACTTTGCCTGGCTGAGGACGGGATCTGGGGTGGAGTGCGGCTCCCACCCCCTTCACGTGGGCAGGAAATGGGAGGCCCATGTGAATTTACTGATTTCTCACAAAGTAAAAATGCTCCATGGGGAAACAGGCGATCAAGGAGGGCACGTCTGCCTTGGGGAAGGGACAGTCTTAGGCTGGATTGTTGCTCTTGCCCCAGACTCCTGGGTTGTCCCATGGCACCTTCCCCAAAGGGTGACAGAGCTCACTCACCTCTCTATTCCTGCAACCCTTCTGTTTGGCTTTGGGGTAGACCTTGCAAACTCTGTGTGAGATGCATTTCTGCTCGTGGACACACATTCCCGTTCTTGGCTTACATTTTCCTGTGAAAATTTATGTTTTCCTGGAGGAATTCTGAACAGCACCGTGGTGTGCCAGTGCCCGGTGTGCCAAGGTGAGAGCTGGGGCAATGCTATCCCAAAATTCCCCCAGATGGGTCCAGGCTTCATCTCCAAACCATCCTGGGTCCTCCTTCCTCCCCAGAATGCAAACTCCTCTTTCCTCTGCATCCATCCTGATTTTGCTGCCCCAAATTTGGAGGATCATCCCAGGCCAGGTCAGGTTTAAACAAACACAAACCACTCAGAGTTTTTCCTTCCCCGTGGAGCAGCACAAGGAAGGAGGGAAGCTGTTACACCCCCTGGGAGAGGAGGATCCCAGGCAAATAATGACCAAAGTCAATGCAAACTCAGGGCACGTGTGAGCACAGAGCCCAAGGTCAGGGTTTCGGGGAAGCCACCTGCAGCTGCCTCCCAAGGCAGAAAATTCATTTTCTACACATCTGGGAGGCTTTGAAAAATCAGGGATGGCTCTGGGTGTGGGCTTAAAGAGGTGAGGTTAAGGACAAGGGTCTCCCTTGTCTCATGTGTGGAAATTGTGGGCAGAAGTAGCAAATACATGTGACTTTTGAGAAGATCCTGAAGGTCAGGAGGAAGGTTGCCCAAGGAATCTGTGGTTGCCCATCCCTGGCAGTGCCCAAGGCCGGGCTGGATGGGGCTTGGAGCAGCCTGGGATGGTGGAAGGTGTCCCTGCCCATGGCAGGGGGTGAAATGAGATGCTTTTAAAGGTCTTTTTCAACCCAAAGCATTCCATGATTCTATGAAGAATGATTCCAAGGTTTGATGCATCAAGCCCTTGCATCCTCTTGAACACGAGAAGAAATTTGCTGATATATTTTACAGTATTGGGACCTTTTGTCTTCAGCATATTCCTGCTAATGAAGACTTTTTTGGAGGAGGAAATTACTTGCTTATATGCAGAGCCATGTTGGTGTTTGACCAAAGGTGAGATGTTTTCCCTCGGGCAAAAGAAAATTGTCGGTTGATGTTGTGAGTGTCCTTAATACTTCCCTGTCATGTTTGAGCTTGTTTTGTTTTGTTGTATTTGGGTTTCTGGAATGTTTTATCCTATCAATGACATTAATTATGGAGTAATTGCCTTAGTAGCATGTAACTACTCTCTTTTTTTTTTTTGCAAAGAGATTTTCACACAATGTGTAAACTTTGCTGTATATGTGCTAGGTTTCTTGTGTCATGAAATAACGTGTAGACAAAATAATGTTTTTCCTGTCAGAAATTCAATGGGCATCTAAAGCATAGTGACAGGTGGTTAAATAGCTGCATTTAAAGGATGTCAAGAAGATTTTTTGGACAGGTACCAAAACCCAATGCCAAAAAGAAGGCCTAATACCATCTGTTTTGTTAGCAGAGAGATGCAATTTCACATTAGATTTTAAACGACACGGAATGCCAAATTCATAACCTTGATTTGTGGGTCAGATCTAGCTTATCTAGATTGTGAATGTTTCTATTTACCAGCACAGTTCCTGACCCAGAGCCCACACAGGTAAATGATGATGTTTTCAATCAGCCCCATTTTAAAGTCACAGGAAGCTCTTGAGCTGCATTCAATTTTGTTTTGTATTACATGTAAATCCAGATGCAATGTGGATTTAATTAATCCAATTTCACTGCATTTAAATGTACACATTTGCATTGTGTTTATTGGCAATTGGCTTTATCCATTTGTTCAGCATTTTTTATGACCACTGAAACTACTGAATATTTAGAGATCCCTCTACTTCCAAGTGGGAATGAGGAGTGTAGCTCTGAATTAAATCATTCTCAGACATAAACTGGGGATAAGACTAAAATGTCAAAATATAGCTGCATAATACAGTGGGGAAAATTATATCAGTATTTTAAAGTAATAAACTGCACCGTGCTAAATTATTTTAAAAATTGTTCACCAGGCTTTTTAGATGGTTTGTTGAGAGGAGGAGGAGTACTTTGAAACAAATAATGAAACTGATAGATTTAGAGGCTTTTTCCTGCTTCTGAAAGGTGCCTTTGAAATGATGATTGTTCAGGTTTAGCCTAATATTTAGAAATACTCACTGTAGAGTTTTCCCTTCTTTGTGAGGAGTCCGTGTGGCTTAAATGGGATTGCTGAGATAATCACACTCTGCTCTTTCTGTTCCAGAGCCAATGTTAGCCATGAAACGTGACTCGTCGTGTTGGGAGCTCCTCTTTCAGCGGCCCAGCCAAAGCAACTGCAAACATCCTGGGGTTTGGGGGCTCTCTGGGACAAGGAAGGGAAAGATCCCGGTGTTTGCAGCTTGTTTGGCTGCTTGGCTCAGCCCTGATGGGGACTCTGCAGGCTCCCTTCAGCCATCCCAGAGCACTCCTGTCACCTGTGCACACCCAAAGCTTGACCTGCTGTGGTATCACAGCCAGCCCTGACAACAGTACGCCTGTCCCAGTCTTTTTACAGGCTCCTTTCAGCACTGGAAGGAGCTCTAAATTCTCCCTGGAGCCCTCTCCTCTCCAGGCTGGACCCCTCCAGCTCTCCCAGCCTGGCTCCAGAGCAGGTGTCCCCAGCCCTGGCAGCACCTCCATGGTGCCCTGTTGATCCTGCATGGAGAGGGGGGCAGGAGTTCACAGAAATCTGCATCCCCTGGCAGACCCACATCTGCTCAACAGCAAAGGGCCACCAGGACAAAACACATTAAAACACAGGGAAAAACAGGCTGGAGGAGGATTCAGCAGCAGGCACGAGCTGGAGGCTTCCTGCATGCACAGTGAGGCTGAGCAGGGGCAGAAGATGCTGAGACATGGACAGAGAAGCCTGGAGGGAGGCTGGAGGCACCCATGGCTACCAGGCCCTGGCCAGGGCTGAGGCTCACTCCACTGGGCTGTCTTCTTCTGACAGTCTGGGGAGGAGAAGCGCTGGAGACACAAGGTGAGCTGTGAGAACATTGCTCTGATGAGGAGCATTCCCTCTGCCAGCTTCCCTTGGCAAATATATATATACACACAAATATATAAATATATATATAAAAGCATTCTGGCTATTAATAGCAATAACTCTTTGTGGTGCTGAGTGTCTCAGATCAGCCTCTAACAGAGGCAGATGAATTGGAAAAGATGGACAGGGCTGAGCTGTGTAAATCTGAGAAAATGGGGCTTCATTGGGGAAAGAATGAGCTTTGAGAGGGTCTGAAAGGGAGTAATGGGGTGGGTCAGGCACTGCAAATAAATTGGGTTGTATCAGCCAGGGAGGTGCTGCATGTTTGGTGAAATGAAACGTGTTCATTTTTGTAGGAAACAACAGAATTAAATCCTGCTTTTAGTGGGAAAGTCAATTCCACCTTAACTGCAAAGCCACTAGCAATGACTCCACAATATAAGAAATATAATTATGATAATTAATAAAGATAATAATACAGTCAAACCTTGCTAATGACTCAGAGGCTGCTTACTAAATACTGACTTTGTGGATAAACAAGCCAGAATAATGCATCATAAAATACACTTTGTTCCATTATTTTGACATCTCTATTATTTTAATTATTTATACTTCGTAATATACCAGTCACTCTACTTGGGAAGGTTTTACAAAAATAATGAAGCTCTAATAATGTGACATGTCAGTTCAGTATTTGCTGAAACAGGGAGACAGAAAAACCAGTCCTTTCAGGGGGTGTGTAAATCAGGAAGGGCACAGATCAGTGGAGCTCAGATATTCAAAGTTTTAATGCAAAATATTAGACATCTCTATTATGCCTCTGACTGGGAGCAGCTTCCCTGGTGGAGAACTCCTGAAGCCAACCTGCTTTGCTGTAAATGCAAAAGGATCGATGCTGATTCTCCAGAAAAAAATCTCACAGTTTGAAAAATAATAATAATAAATGTGAAGTAGTTTTTGTGCCCAAGTCAATTTTTATCCTTAAATCAATTTTTTTTCACCACCACGACAGCTGAAATCTTGTTTTTAATTTAAATGAGAGCTGCGATTTTTACATAATCACTTGATTCCTGGAGCTGGCATTCCCTCGAAACCCCAGCCTGCCTCCTGCTCCCTGAATTTGGCAGGAATTGGCCCCAGTCTCACAAGGAAAGACACTGGAGGCAGAACTCAGCATTTATTTAGCTCAGCTTTCCAACTCCAGAGAGTCCTGAAGGGTGCATGCTGGAAATAAGCCCTCAGAGTCATTCAGAAGGGTTTTTTCTAAGAAAATTTTTTAAAAGGACAATTTCTCTTGGAGATTTGCCAGCAAACTGACTCCGCCAGCCCTGTCCCAGCTCTTTGCCAGCCCAGGACAGGTTTTTGCAACTTTCCAGCGTTTCCCCCCGCCCGGGGATGTGATAACTTACTGCAGACCCGCTCCGCACATAACACTCTCTGCCATGGGCCGCTGTTCCAGGGGGATCTGTTGGGAGCCGCTGGAAGGGAGCGGGGCAGGGAGAGAGGGGATCCCTGCCCGCCCTGCCTGCTCCCCTCCGAGCACCCTCCCTCCCTCCCCTCGGACGCCTTTGGGTTTCCCTGCGCTGTGCCCTGAACGTCCCGGCCCGTGGGGGCCGCGGGGGGATGATCACGGACGGAGCTGCCTTCCAGCCATACAAATACACGGACGGGATGTGTGGGGGCACAATGGGGGTGTCCGTGCCCGGGGGAGCAGGAAGGCAATGCCAGGCGCAGAGGTTGAGCCTGGCTGTTCTCTCCAGGCTGCGAGAGAAGCAGGGCGCAGTTAGGGCTTCCAAACGGGGCGCCTCTTTGGGGTTCCTATGAGGGCGCATCAGCGCGCTGGACAGCATCCTTCACCAGCGGGTGGGCAGCAGCAGCGGAGGGAACGAAGCTGCCGGCCGCCGTCGAAAAATGGGAGCGGGCACAGCGGGCACAGCGCGGGCTGTAGGGCACGGCAGGGTCCGCAGCGGGCAGGAGAACCGGCGGGCGGCGGTGCCAGCCCTCCCCTCCCCAGCGATGGGGGCTGAGCAGCGCCCGGGCCCCTCCAGCGGCGCCGCCCGCCGTGCCCGAGCCCCCGGCGCCGGAGGAGCCGCCCGGCCCCGCCGCGAACNAGCCGGGCTCGGCGCGTCCCGCCGGCTCCGCGGGGACGGGGACGGGGACGGGGACGGGGACGGGGAAGGAAAGTGCCGGCGGCGCCGGTGCTGCGGGAGGGAATTTTGAAAGTGGTCTGGAAGAGGAGCGGGGGGAGCCGTCAGGTGCCCGGGCCGCCCGCAGCGGGCAGGGGGAGCCCGAGCCCGGGCAGTGCTCGGCGGGGCGGGCCGGGAGCGGAGCGCGGTGTCCGTGTGTCCGTGCGGTGTCCGTGTGTCCGTGCGGGGCTGGTTTAACCTCCTCTGCTCCGCTCCGGGAGCGGAACGCAGTGTGCGTGTGTCCGTGTGTCCATGCGGGCTTGATTTAACCTCCTCTGTTCCTCCCCGGGAGCGGAGTGCGGTGTCCGTGTGTCCGTGC